>JAQFZG010004524.1:0-11639 GCA_034695465.1 Entomobrya nicoleti
CTGTGTATCTGCTACATTGATCACGTATCCAGCGAAATTGCGGGGGATTGCATGTTCCATCTTGACCTTGATACAGTAAATTCCAGAATTCCTCCAGATTGTTAGATTGTGGATAACGACAGCTCATTCCAACAATTGCAATGGGCTCCTTGCGGTATTGTAGTGAATGGCTACAGATTGCCTTGTGAATCGATTGTCCAATCAATGGTAAAACATCACCCTCTCGAATTTTCGCCCAATGTAAAGCAACTAGGTTTCCTAGTATTCCAGTTTCTTTCAATGCTTCGATGTCAGAGATTTTAGGATATTCTGACAAATTGACCATGGCCATATTTTGCACAAAACTGTAAATAAAATTGCATGTCTTGTTTTTAATTCGTTAAATGTTAGCCCTTCAAAATTTAAAACACTTACTTTAGTAAGGACATTCCATGCGTGAAAACATTGTTGTACTTTACGTCAAGTGACTTGGTCTCCTTGAACTGGTTTTTCATCCACGTTTTCATGTACTGCCCAATTCCATTGTTTAAGTCTGCAACAAAATCAATATATATGCACCGTTAGTAACTAGCAAGCTGCCCTGAAGGCTTTAGCGTTACTAATTAGGATTTCACAAAATAAATATTACACACAAAATAACCAGAGATGGAAGAAATTGGGGTAACGCATCAAAAATGCAATTCAATCTAACGTTAAATTCACATACCACTTGGTCTACATGACCTTAAACAAGTTGTCAATGCCAAATAGTTGTCCACAGACGGCTGGAACAAAAATATCGAAGCTTTTTCATCATTTTCTGCCATAACAAGTCCATCAGTTTCCGTGGAGAAAATGTCATCACAATTTTTCACCGCTAGCATATATGGAGATACAAATGCACAGTTGTCAAAGGATTTTAAAGCCAGAAGAGAGTACAACTTGGCAAAATCATCAAGGTTTAAGTGAGCAATATTATCTTGGTCGCCATCCAGATAGAAAATGAAATCGAATCCGCGAATTAGCGCATGTCTATTAAATATTTATAACCAATTATATTTGTACGTGTTTGCTATAAATACTTACATACAAAAGGACAATAGGATAATGTATTCATTGTGACTGAATTTTAGAATACCAATCGAAATTCTTAACATCAATACTTCGAAAATGTCAAATTTAAAATAAGATTACTTACTTCATAGTCGTAGAAAGCTTTTGCGAGGCGATCACAGCTATCTTACGACTTGTGAAAGCTCGCTTTAAAGAGTAGCAAAGAATCAATGCTTTCTCTACATCGTCACTAACCGTAGCCGATGTCACCCATATCTGCTCTCTAAGCCCTAAGTTCCAAGTTTTACATTAATTCACAATGTTACAAAACAAAAAGGTTTTAAATACCAAAATAGAAATAACTGCAATCGAAAGAATAGATTTCAAATGTATTGAATCTCATTATTTATTACTTTGCTATATGACAAGTTAATAAAGAATAAAAAAATTGTGACATGAAACAAATTATTTGACTATTTTTAACTCACCTCTCATTGTGACTAAAACACAACCACACTTCACCCTAAATTAATATATTTATAAAACCACACCAGCCGTACCCAGAAAACTTGTGAATGCTAAATATGTGACCTGAATAAAAACAAGAGTAAAATCAATAAATTGTGATAATGAATTTAAGGCAGATGATGACAAAGCTTTTTATAAAAACAGCAGGGGATAAAACTGGACAAATACTGGGTAAACGCAGCGTTTTTATTAGTGTAATTTTCTTAATTTTGGTTCAGTTCTCTACAGTTATGACCTTCTTGAGGACAGGGGAAGTTAGCATAGCAAATTCCGTGATCAGAACAGATTATTTGAAACCTTATCGTTTGTTTTCTGAGTCATCTGTTTTGAATTCAATAATTTGTTTTTCGGTTGAATTCGATAATGATCAAAACAGTACATTTTTGTTTATGTTAATTTGGTATTTTGAAGGATTTCTCATAGCTTAAACGCGTCATTGAGCATTTGTTCTGTATGTACACAAACGATGTAAACAAATTAATGTATCTACCCATGCATATTTTTATAACCTTGGCATGCGAAACATCGTTAGCCCATTTTTACTTGTTCTGGTACTTAAATAGAGTCAAATGGTACGTACGTTAACATGGAAACAGTGAACCAGGAACCAATAATTTAATTATGTTGTGTACTAATGCTTGCATGGTAATAGTAGATGATGCTGATAAAAACACTCGTTCTCGCGTCATCGAGCTATTAATATTAAAGGTGAGAATGTGCACGCAGCACAAGCTAAGCATGAGGCACATTGTCATTAATGCTCGTTTAAAAAGAAATAGAAAAAATAAACCAACTTACAACTAGGTTTTTTTTCAATTCGATTCAAATTTATAGAATTGCAAAACAACATGCAAATATGTTTTTCGTTTCATTCCTCTGAAAAATCGCTCTTGCTATTCAACTAAAGTCGATTGCATTGCATCAAATGCTTTTTCCGATATCACAAACTATTTAACCAGAATGTAAATTAGTTACCGCATTTATACTCTTAAACGTGGGAGCCGTAATGTTAGATGTACTAACCTACTTTTAGAACAAAAACATTGGATGTTGCTGCCATTGTTATTATGATACTAAAAGCTAGTATTCGCATGACTAAAGTATTTAGAAAGCTGAGCAGAAATTAAAAAGGCGAAAAAGAAGGGTACCCATAACAAGAACAAGATATTTAGCTTTTTAATGCATGTTGTTTTGGGGAATAGTAAATGATCTTAAAATTTTATTTAGGAGCTTTTGAATACAAATTGATGCATCACAAAATTTTAACTAAAAGGACAAGCAACTGCATTATGAATTGACTTCAAATTGAACTAATATTTTTTAAATCTATTTTTATTTTGGTTCATTTTCATGATTCTATATTAATAAATTTCTGAAAGCATCCGTGATTTAAATTCCGAGTGTACACTAAATGATAGTAAACGTCGAGAAATAAAAAAAACGTGTAATTTTTGCGTAGCACAGTGTTCTTTGCTTGCGTGCTAGTAGGTTTAATTTCATGTGGGATGCTTGTGTTTTTTGCCTTTATATTTGATTGATTGGTTGATTTTTATTTACGCGTTAAAAACAATGTTAAAACAAGAAATACATAGCTATTTCACATTTCACCTATACACACGAGTTCCAAATAGTCATGAGTCATAATTAAATTTTTTGTCGCATTTTAGTATACGACTCAGTAGAGGTAAATCACCCATTTTAATTTTCAATGAATTTATGAAGTGAATCTTGTTTTTTCTCTTGACAAAAGCCACTCTATGTTAACAGTACTTACAACATGTGCATAACTGTCACCGGGAGCTTGACAATTTCGACAATGGGAGTAGCAACTTAGATTTCTGTGTGTGATTAGTCATAAGGTTTGTCTACTAACGAAGGAGAATGATTTGGAACTTAATTTTCGGAGAACCAAAAGTAGTATTAAATTAAGCATTTTTGTATTTAAATACTACTAACTTTGAGGTATAAAATTCATATAACACTGAATCTTTTAATACCTTTTTCATCGAGAAAATTGCAGAAAATGAAGCGTGTCAAAAACTCGTTAATTCCTACCACGAAAATATCGATGGCAGGTCAAAGGTCAAACCCATCAAACTTTTTCAAAATGGGAGTATATTGCAATCTATGATTTTTTTAAATGATAATTAGGCATTAGGCTACAAAGAAAACTTGCCACCTCAAAAATTACCATAGAACTACCTTCGTAAGGACCTTTGTAATGTCCGAGACGACGTTGAAAACGTCCAAAAATTACCCTTCCATTACTCTACGTGCTACTGCCATGAAACTGAAATTTTAGACATCAACTTTACGGATAATCAAAGCTAAGGAACCAGACATCATGGCTCAAACAACAAAATTCATACCCAGGTACATAACAAATCAAGAACAGCGTTTAAAAGTGTTTGCAGATTTTTTCATAAAAAACCACTTCAAACCACAAAAACTGGAAGTGTTGTAAAATCTAAAAATGCCCTAGACATACCCCAAGTTGGAGATATCGACATGTTGTGGGCATTATGGAATGCCGAGTAAGCCAAGCCATAAAAATCACCAGTCTTTCAGGGATTTGCCATTGTATGAAGAAATATAAGCCGAAACGTTGCAAGGCATATTAGAAAAATCAGGAATAATCATAATTTGTAGCGCATTCTAAACGCTCCGTAAAATTAGACACAAAGCCATTGCAGGATTCGGTTTTGTACAATTTTTGTATCTTAAAGTCAGTAGTATTTAAATATAAAAATGCTTAATTTAATACTACTTTCAGTTCTCCGCAAATTAACTTCCAAATCATTCTCCTTCGTTAGTAGACAAACTTTATTTAACATCTCATAGTCGACACAAATTTTTGTTATTAAATTTCTAAAACTATATGTGAATTAAATGCAGACTGAATCAGCTCGTTATTTGATTTGATATTTTCTGCATGATAATAGGTCGCAATGCAAGGAAAAGTCTAGGTATTTGCTTTATGATATAAGGTATGAATAAATCCACAAGTGCTCCAAATAATAGTAATTGTGTCTGTTGTATGTACGTTAACAATTTATTTGGTCTAGTTTAAGAACCTTTAGTTATATTAATCGTTGATTTTTAAAGTGATATTGCGAGACCGAGACCACTTTCGATAAACGTAGGTTTTTAGCCCGGATTTCGTAGAATATCGTAATGAAGTTACACTCTCGTTGTTAAATTTTCCAAAGTATACCTGGTTCTGGTTTAAAAGCAGATTAAATCACACCGTTATTTTATTAAATGCTTTCTACATGCTTGTAGGTCGTAATGCAAGTAACCGCCTTACCTAAATCGACTAGGTATTTGACCTATGATATATGGTATGATTGAATCCACACGTGCTCTAAATAATAATAATTGCGCCTGTCGCATTTACTGTACAATTTAGTTGGTTGAATTAAAGAACATTTAGTTATTTTAATCGTCGATTTTTGAAGTGATATTTTGAGACTTTTGATAAACGTAGGTTTTTTGAGAAACCTCGGAAATTTAAATGATATATGTAACTTATCTTTACCAACTTTAGGTCTGACCTATTACGAGACAAGGCTAGACTTTAACTAGACTTCATAGTGAACCTACATTTGTTATAAAATAAGAAATTTGGTTTATTTCACATTTAGCAGTCCATTTGACCAGTTTCCGTTAGGTTTTGTTCTGCTTAAATTACATCCCCAAAACATACATATATTATTTCAAAATTGCAATATGCCGTCGCCACTTGTATATAAAGCGATACAAATTAACCAGCAGATAAATGACTTACAACTTTCTTTTTTCCCGATTCGTTGGTGTTTCAACAAAAACAAATGGATCTATGGAAACGCAAAAAGCTGGAAAATATATTTATGTATTTCATTTCTCTGGAAAATTGTCGTTACTGTCCCAGCGATATCCATTGCATTGCAACAAATGCTTTTTCGATATAACCAACTGTTTGAATTCCAACATATATTTGGTGGCGTATTGGCACTCATATTGATTTCAGGAACCGTCATTTTAGATGGATTAGTTTATCTTTTCGGAAGAGACTTGGTGGCTTGCTGCAATTGGTGTTATGAAACAGAAAATAAATTTTTGATGCTTTTCACGACTAAAGTATTTAGAAAGCCGAGAACGAATGTGAAAATCAAAGGTAACTATAACAACATATTTTACTTTTTAATGCACGTTTGCGTAATTTCGAAATAATATTTTATTCTACTTCAGACATCCCAGGAGTACTGTTGTTTCTTTTCGCTATTTCTATGCCACCGCTTATATATGTAATTTCTACAATTGCAACATTCGTCAAAATGGATCCTATCAACTTGTACGTTGTAGTACTTGAGAAAGACAATCAATCAAAATGGTTGCTTTATTTGGTAAAAGCTAGTCGTATTTTAATAATTGCTGTATCGGCTACTTGGATTGCAGTAGGTATTAAAAGTTTTATTTTACTGATTTTAAGCATGGCCATGTCTTTTCAAAATGTAGCTAAAATTGTAGGTATCCGAAAATTGAGCTATTCGAATGTATTTCTTTATAAGCAGCTCATTGTACAGAGAAATGTTCTGAAACGGTTTGAACAATGCTTCACGTCAGTAGGATTAGGCGCCGTTTTTGTATTTAGTGTTGTAGGCATTAATGCAATTATATTTGCATGGAAATTTAATCGATTGGTGTTGTTTTTCTTAGCATTGATTATTGGTGCTTTAACATTGGGCTTATTGCTGATTTTGTTTAATGTTTGCTGTTCTATGTTTGAAAATTCGGTAAAAATTAAGGAAAATTGGGCAGTTCAGCTTGAAACTGTTCCAAAGTTTGCGAGGCCATTCTTGCGTAAATTAGTTTTAAGTTGTCAACTTTTATCGACCCCTGCAGGTTTTGTTGGAATAATCGACAAAGTAATCAAAATGAACTATTTTGAAGTTACAGTAGATTCTACAGTTAACTTACTGATATTTGTGCAAGAAGTAATACCAATGTTCTAATGTATTGCTGCAGATACAAAAACTTTAAAATAAAATAAATTTAACTTGAACTCGTACATGTTTTGGACTTCAAAATTTGAAGTAAACATTATGTATAAGCAAATAGTTATTTAAGACGACCATACGAATATAAGTTTAAACATAGCCTGAATTTAACCCACCTTCTGGTGCATGTAATGCCATTTAGATGCATTTTTATTGTCCAGTTACACTAAATGGCACATAATTATTTTATTAATTGATTATTCAAATGCAATTTCAACGTTTGAAATGTAATTATTTTTGCGGACATAACTCTAGCTACGCAACATTTGCAAAACATATCATTTATAACTATAAGTGTATCTTATAAAACTTATGCGTTTTAAATCTTGAGCTGCAATTTATTACGTAGCTGAAAGCGAAGCTCAGCGGAGTATTGGCTTTAACGCGTTGGTCTGTCTGTCCGTCTGTGTGTCTGTCTGTTTGTCCGTCACCACGATAACTCAAGAACGACCGATTTTGCTCAAATTTGGCATGTAGGTCGCTATGGTCAAGGGCAAGAACGCTATTGATTTTCAGCCCCCTGGGTCAAACCCCAAGGTCAAGGTCAAAGTCCGAAGTTTTCAACTTAGTCATTGTGCACAAGTGAATAGCACAATCGAAAGCTCTGGTCCAGTAGATCACGAATCATGTATCACTTGGGTTATAGTGACCTTGATGCGTCAGAAATCGGGGTCAAAGGTGACAATGTCAAACACATGTCATATGACATACCATTTGAAAGCATTTTTTATTGGCAACAACAATGTTAATCATTATCATTTAATCGTTTCAGCTCTGTCGTTATGATCGCTATTACAGCGGGTATATTTTTGCAAATATGTACTAAAAATACTTTTGACAAGTTCCTGTTTTTGTACTGATGCCCTGAAAATATATCCTGTAACCATCTATTAAACTACATATTATTAGAAAATCGCAGTAACTTTTTACTTGTTTATACTACGGGTAGAAATGTTAAATGTTCCTGTTTTTCATGTGAGCGATGCAATGTGCCGCACGAAATAGTGGTAGAAATGTTTTCTATATTTGTTGGTGTTTTCAAGAAAGCTATTAAATATACGGAGTCACAAAAAGTGTTTTATATACTTATTTATTTAATTTTGGTGGAAAATTGTTATTCTCATCCCACTGGTATTAAGCAAATTTCGAAATAACTATGTAAAATTCAACATATACTTTTACTGTACTTATTGTCAACTAGATTATAATATAATACGTAGGAGAAAATATAAATTCATTTCGAAAATAATAACAGTACAATTTTAAACAACCGTAACCGTAAATCCTAATCGGCCTTGAAGTTTTTTACTTCCTTTTCATATCGGTAATTTGCCATAATTTTTTTGACCGATATTAGGATTGCGATCTTCGCTTTGATGATGAACGTACTTATTTACTTTTGCAGACAACCTTTTAAGCTAAGTAACTGATCTGTGCAACTCATCATTCATAACTTGGAATATAACCTTTTTAAGTCTAGGACTATTCTTGGTTTGAAATTTCACCTATTTCATTTAACGAAAAGCAACTTAGGTCGAGCATCATTAACTTAACTTTCATAGGAAACGAATCATTAAAGAAAATTGCAATATGCCATCACCACTTGTTTATAAAGCACTACAAATCAATCAAAATTTAAATGACCTACAACTATCCTTATTTCCTATTCGTTGGTGTTTTCATGAAAATAAGTGGACATACGGAACAACCAAAAGCTGGCAAATATATTTAATTGTTTCATTTCTCTGGAAAGTTGTCATTGCTGTTCCACTAGGATCCATCGCATTGCAACAAATGCTTTCGAAGTATCACAATATATTTCAAATCCAGCACATATTCGTTGCTCTACTTTCCCTGAACTTAATCATAGGATCCGCCGTTTTAGATATAGTGATTTATCTTTACGGCAGAGAAATGGTAATTTGTTGCAATTGGTGTTACGAAACCGAAAATAAGTTTATGCACGTTCTCGTAACTAAAGTATTTGGAGAGGTGACCAAAACCTCGAACAATTCTAAACCCAAGGGTAAACACAATTTAATATATTTAAATGCTAGCCAGTTTGTTTCTGAAAATAGTAATGACCTTTAATCATTATCTTTATTTTTATCTTAGACACCCCAGGAGTAATAATGTTGGGCTTTGTGACATCCATGTCGGCGCTAGTTATTGTCATTGTTACACTGGTAGCTTTCGTCGAAATTGATCCTTTGATCTTTTACATCGTAATAGTCGGAGAGGAAATGCAATCAAAATTACTACTTTTTATGTTTAAAACGCTTCGAATTGTCTTACTTGTTGTTATATCTCAGTGGATTTCAATAGGGATAAAATTTAGCATTATAATAAGTTTAAGCATGGCTGTTTCATTCCAAAATATTGTTAAAATAGTACACAAGCGACGACTAAGTTATTCCAGTATATTTCTGTATAAGCAGTTGATCGTAGAAAGAAATATTTTAAAGAGTTTTGAACAAAATATTGTATCCTTTGGGATATTTGTAATTTTTGTTCTTTTATTGGTAGCCATAAATGGAACCATTATTGCTTGGAAATTTAACAGATTGATTTTGTTCTCTATGGCGGTTGTTGTGTATGTTTTCACTTTGGGCGTATTAGTGATTGCATTTGATGTTTGTTGTTCTATTTATGAAAATTCAGTACGCATTCAGGCAACTTGGGCGTTTCAACTTGCAACTGTTCCAAAATACGTTAGATTACTCTTACGTAAATTAGTTTTGAGTTGTAAACTTTTATCGATTCCTGCAGGTTATGTGGGAATCACATAACCTGCAGGATTGATAAGGAAATCAAAATGAATTATTTTTGGTTTACTGTAAGTTCAACAGTTAACTTATTAATTTTTGTAATAGAAATGATACCAAAGATCTAATACATTTATAAAGATAAATAATTTTTTGAAATTAACAAAAAGAGTTTTAGCTAAACTACAATTGGCTAAATTGCCTTGCAAGTACATACAATGGGTAACTAGGAAAACAATACTTTATCTACTTCTTATATCAGTTAAGTATAGAGTATGAATTGAAATGTACAAACACTATTTTAGGTACTTAGATATTTACTTGATATTTTACATGAGCAATTCATAGCAGTCTGAGACGTATGCATTCATCATCCAGCCAATTTTGAGCAGTTATGAATAATAGTTAGCCTGCACAAGTCCATGCACTACACACCAAATGCGAAACTAAAGCACATGAAAAGTTTTTCCTAAAAAGAAAACTTCTGATTTCATGTGTTGAATATTTTAATGTGAGCATTTATTTATATGCATTGTGAATTGTCTAGTGGTAATATCAAGCTGTGTGTCAATGTTATCCCAATCTAGCTATCATTCACGTCAGTCACGTAGTCAAAGTCAAGTCTGCTGAGCTTATCGTCTAATTTAGCTGTGAGTGATGCTGGTTGACTATTTTTTTAAACTGACGAATTAAATAAGTTAGTCAAATAAAATAAATTACTTTAAGTGCTTAAAGTGTTCTGAAATAATGGAAGGTGACAAATCAAAAGCAATTCCATTCCCCCAACAAAATACCGAGGAAGATGATCTGTTTAGTTCAGATTCTATCTATTTGCGAAATCTTGTCCCTGAGGAGGTAAGCAAAATCATTTAAATTAGCTACAAAATCACTAGTACAGGTTATTATCCATAAGCATTTTATTTTCACATTTTATAATCAAAATATTTCATGTTTTTTTACAGATTTGGAAGCTCATTACCGAAAAATTGTTAAACGGAAGTCCAAGTGATAATCCCAAAAGTCTTGCCAACTCATCACTCTTCTTTCGAAAGCTGCTGGCTCGTCAAAGGACCAACTACCTTTTTGAAAATGCATTTCTCCTTGTTCCACCAACAATATGGAAAAAGGAAGGTCTTGAAGGATTCCCAGTCTCAGATCTTTTCAACTGCCGGGAAGTATGTTCCAAATGGAGTTCCTCTATTGACAAGCTGATTTCACAGAAATTTCAACATTTTGGCAAAGGAACTTGTAACAACCAACTTGAATCCATTGGCGAAACTTTTGGGACCCTTCTAGAAAATAATATGTTTACAAACTACACTAATTGGAATAGCGAAAAAAGTGTGGAACGTTTCCTCCGTCATTTTGAGCGCAGTCATCCTCCTCCCCCTTCTTATCAATCCAGTAGTAGGAATCCTCTGATTTGGGGAGAACTCACAGTTGCAATTATTACTCCCGATGACACCAACGACGAAGAACTCGAGCGCTATGATGTCTATTTGGAGGATGTTTCCTCAGTTTTATACAAGTATGGAAGCTATCTTCACAAATTTTCGGTGTACATTGACAAGCACAACAATTTTGAAGAGGCTTCAACTTTGCAAGAGTGGTTTTCGTACTTGTCAAATGTCAAGTCATTAGAATTTGAGAGTGATTGGTGGGGAAATGCTATCTTGGATTTGGATTACTACCATGATGAAAATTTCATATTTCCAAAACTCAAAAATTTGGAAACACTGGAAATTAAAGGGCTTCCAGATCCCGTGTTTAATAGGTTGATTTTGCACAACAGCCAAATTTCATCATTGATTTTATCGTGGTGGTATGAAGAGTACAGATTTTACACATTTCCTTTGCCAAATCTAAAGATGCTGGATATTGAGTTCGCAACGCCTGATATTTTGGACCGACTTGATTCTCCTCAAATTCAGTGGCCTCTTGAATCTTTGAAACTTACAATTGACGAATATGATGAAATTATTTTTGTCGAATTTGCTCGTTTGTTTCGTGTGATTGAAAACAAGTTTGGGGGAACACTTGTGTGTCTGGATTTAAATTTGTATGTGAACAATGAAGAAGCAAAAGATACACTTGAAAAAAATTGTAAAAATGGTCAACTTTATTTGCCAAACTTGAAGATAATTAAATTGTATATGGGTAAGGCCTTAGTTATGTTAGATTTTCTGTTGCGAATGAAGCATAACTTGGAGAAAATTGAGGTGCATGTTGGCTATAAATATCCGGCGGAGGAAAGGGATATAGAATTAAGTGGAAC
>JAQFZG010004525.1:0-11638 GCA_034695465.1 Entomobrya nicoleti
TACTCGATGAGAGCTTTCGATTGATATCTGACTCATAACTGACGGCCATATGGCCCAGACCCCTTGTAAATGGAATATGGTCCTTTTCGAAATTTTGAACTTTTTTGGATTTTTTTTTTTGAAATTTTGAACTTTTTTGAAAATTTTTGAAATTTTGATTTTTTGAAAATTTTCGAAATTTTGATTTTTTTTGAAAATTTTCGAAATTGTGAACTTTTCTTGAAAATTTTGAAATTTAAGATAGGTTTTGACTAGTGGTATCTCTGTGCCAAGTTTGAGCTTACTAGGTCAATAGATACGTGTAATAATCCGAGACGGACAAATTTGAACGCTTAGAGAAATTATAGATTGTGTATATAAAAACATGCAATATTATGACATGGATAAAATCATCTAATAAATATTTTTATCCTACTAAAATTATAGTAAAAAAGCTGACCCGTTTCAGTATCAAATTGATTTGAGTTTCATAATATTCCAAACACAAGAACTAATGTAACGGTATTAAAGCTGTGGAAATTCAAATATATTTTTTGAAGATGTACAAGCGCCCTATATCCAGTTATCAGGTTTACGACATGCATTGAGGAACATTCCCATTTACTTGCTTATTAATAGGGACTGATGAATTCATATGTAAATAGTTAGTTCATACATCATGCGCACGGTATTTATTTATGACGGAGGTCACATCACATACGTGAAGATATGAAAAATTTAGACTCGCTTTAAAGTGTGCTATAGTCGTACAAACAGTTTCTCGAGTGATCACATAAGCTGATAATGAAAAAAATCCATTTTCATGTACTTTAACACATGTAGTTAATATCCACTTAATTTAGAATCTTAACTGAAAAATTGTAAACTGAAAATGGTAATTAGGTTCAACGACATCAACTACGATTTTACCATATCACAAGATAAATCAAATTTGTGATATCATTGATGAGCTCAAGTGACAAAAACAAATGCTGAATTTGACCATATACAAATGCCCAGACATAGAATTCCTTATTATATTTCATTGGTTCTTTTAAATTAGTAAAAATGTTTACAATTTATTTTTCTGAGTTTTAATGTCTCGAGTCTCAATCATATTTGTTGCCATATGAACAAGTTACAGAACACGAAAAATTGGTTACTACAATTACAACTATTCCCAATACCAAACAAACAAACTTTGACAAATAAGAGACTACAACTAATAATATTACACCTACACCCAAAATTATATCCACCACATTACCCAATATTGTTGGTATTTTGGTCCCACTTGGAATTTCTATTATTCTTGTTTTTGGCTCTGAACTTGAACGACTCAAAATATTATTCGTCTCGATTGGCTGATTTAACTTTTCTTTCAGTATTAAATACGGGACTGATTGAGAAGTTTCCTGTAATGCGGCAGCAAGTGTGGTGTATCCATGTAGCCTGGTCACTATTAAGCGATACAGTTTAAATGCTCGATCTTCGTTACCCAATATATTGTTCTGTAAAAAAATTAATTACATTAAAAATAATAATATAAAAAGAAATAAAGTATAGTAACGTTTTATATACCAAGCCATCTATTTCTTGACCACTTAATATTCCCGATTCGTAAAGTTTAGCCAAGAGTCTCAAGTTAACAGTTGTATTGCTCATTAGTTCTGTAATGTTTAGCCGAATATGCTCACTTTGTTCTTCTGTAATGCGGCCAGATGTCTCACCATCGTTTCGTTTGTCACATTGTGGAGTGGGTTTCATTATACATTGTAATGGACCCCTTGGATAAAGGGCACATTACAATGTAAAAAGTTTAGAACTTGGAGCTTAAATTTGAGCAAAGCTTACACGAAGGCAGTACGAACTGAATGCATCACTTAACTGGCTAAAAGTTCAGTCAGTAAAGTTATATGCAAAAGTAGAAGAGATGCATGATTTTTAAAGTTAACTGACTGATAAGAAATGTGTGAGGTTAAGTCCAAAGTTATTAATGAGCATAAAGCACAATGTAAGTTTGTTAACATTATGAATGTTACTTTATCAGTTTTAATTTAACTTACTGAATGAAATAGCTTTAGAGTGACATTACATATTCATTTGGTATCTTACCTGTCATAATACATGTCATTCATCGGTAATGAATGTAAAAGATAGCAAATCTGAAAACAAATCAATCTTGTTATCTTCACATATTCAAAATTGTGGTTGTCATGTTCTACCACAAAAGCACCTTAAACAAACCCGCTGTAAGAGCGATTATAACGACGTAGCTGAAACAATGCGATTTATAACGACGCTAGTTATGGTCATTGTAGTTGCTAATGAAAAGCGCTTTCGAATGATTTGTCACATGACATGTATTTGAGGTTGCAAACTTTGACCCCGATTTCTGACCCTCTGAGGTCACCTTGACCTGAACTAACATATGACTAAGTAATCTACTTAATGAGAGCTTTTGATGTCGATATTCCAATGTACACTATGAACATGATAAAAAAAATCGGCCTGACCCTTTGACCTTGGAGTTTGACATAGGGTGCTGAAAATCATGAATAGGGTTCTTGCCATTGACTATACTGACCAGCATGCCATATTTGAACGAAGTCGGTCAACGCGTTCTTGAGTGATCGTGCCGACAGATAGACAGTCGGGCAAACGTGATCAAATCAATACTAGCTGAGCTTCGCTTTCATCTACGTAATAAATGAATATTGATGTATATCATATAAGTTTATTGACATCAATGCGTTTTCCCTTTATTCAAATAATACTATTGGCTTGCTGTAAGCAATGTATTCATTAATCATTTTTAGGCTTAGGAGAATCACAAAAGATAACGTGTGTACTTTTACATAACTTTACGTTTACTAGTTGAATATATACGGTGGAGTCATATAAAGCAGTACAATATGGCTAAGAATGGTATGTGATTTTTTACACATAACTTGAGATAAAATATACACAATTGGTATAGCATGTGTGGGTATGCATAACGAAACAAGTAGTATCAAATATTATGATCACCATGAAGTTTAGTGAGCTTACTCATTGTTTATTCATAAATTTGTCAGTTAATTTGATGGATTGTTTAAATGTCGACTTTATTTACGTACCTAGGGATTTACCCATAAACACAAAAAATTCATATTTATGTACGTAATTATATATGTATTATTTATTAAATTATATTAATATACGATAAGTAAATATAGAAAATTTAATGTAAAGTATTTTGATAAAGTAGCATCTAGTTTCACTTGATGAATATCCGTTTTAACGTTCTTGAATGCAGATTTATAAATTCGCAATTGCAATATTTTTTGGGAAAATGAAATTCGAAATTCGGTGAAAATATTGGATGCTTTGAAAGAATATGACATAAATGAGCTTTTTCTCCACCGTACTAATCTTAGTCAGAGTTGGTGAAAAAGTGTCATCGTTTATTGACGTCTTCCAGTATCAAAATCATGCAGTGGTTCGGTTGAAATTTCAAATTGTCACAATTTTTGTGCGTTTTGTAAATGAAAGGATATATCAACTTTTGCATCATGGAAATAGTTTTAAAAAATAGTTTCATTTTGGGGGGAAAGACAACGGTTTACCATATTTAGAAACTAGAAAACTTCAGCTGAAAAATAATTATTAAAAATCTTAAAAATTTAAAAATTCTTAAAAGTTTAAAAATTCTTCAAAATTAATTAATTAATTAGTTAATTAAGTAAAAATTCTTGAAAATTTATAAAAATTATTAAAAATCATTTAAAATTATTTAAAATTAAAAATTATTAAAAATTATGAAAAATTAAAAAGTACTAAAAATTATTAAAAATCTCATACCAATTACCAAATACATGTTTTCAAAAGTAAATCATATTTTTAATACTTAAACATAACAGAGATATATTTTTAGAAAATCGTTACTGCACAACATGATCATAAATTTGAACACTAAAAACACGCTATAATAAAGTATTTATTTTCATGCTTCTAGTTTAACACTGAGATATAGAGCTACTGCTGAGCTTACGCTCTCTCTCCTTCTTTGCTAGTATCCCGCTTTCTATTTGTACCAGTAGCTTGATAGCTCTCGTACATGTATACACATGGTTAGTTGAAGGTAAACTGCTTTCTCCAGAAACCTAGTTTTCCATTATAGACCTGTATTTCATCCGCATTAACAACATAAAAACTCAGCTGTTGTGCAGAGATCCCGAAAAAAAACTCTATTAACAAAACCACAATAATTTTAAAATTTTAACAAAATTATCAACTAAAATTGTTTGTGTACAATGTTTTGTGAGTTATAATATTGCGTATTAATATCCTGATTGACTGTGCAGTCTAATAATAAGTAAAAATGGATTATTTTAAAAGAAAGTAAAGTGCTTCGGATTTTGGTAGAATATCCTGTGGAAAATTAGGTGTCATCGATAAATCTTATTACCGAACTCTGGTAAGTAGTTTATTATCATTATCTATTAATTGAAAATCATGGCAAATAAATGCACCAAATCGTTATTACATTTAATTTAGATTCACAATAGCAGTCTATCTTTTATTTTAATCAATAAATTATATAACGTTATCAAATGTTTTAGTTAAATCTTTAGCAAACTCGTACAAAAAATTACAAAAAAACGCAAAAATTATTTTTAAGAAATTATATAATTTTTTTAACCAGATGATAATTTACTTTGAGATTTTAATGCTTTGAAAGCATTGATCCTCCCATATCCACAGAAGTCATTAGGATAAACATAGTCCCAAATTCCTCCACATTGCTCTCCATTCGATGTCAAATTTTGATCAGTGTTTTCAATAATTAATTTCCTAACCTTCTCAAACCCCAACCTTTTATCTTTACCCAATAACAATGCTACTAGACCAGTAACATGAGCTGCCGCCATAGAAGTTCCAGTTTTTGCCTTTAGCCCATTCGGTAAATGATCATAATTTACCGAAGCTATTCGAGTGCCAGGTGCACATACATCCGGTTTAAAATCGTACACACTTGGTCCTCTCGAAGAACTTTTATCTAGATTATCATTTATATCCGTATTTCCAACAACAATCACATCATTTTTCGTTGCTCCAGGGAAATTGATAGTAGAACAGTTTGGTCCTTTATTTCCTGCTGAAGCCACTAGAATAATGCCAGCAGTCCGTAGTGCTGATATAATAGCATTATATTTTGGCAGTTGACCAAAGCCAAATGACATATTTATTACGTCCACTCGTTTCGAACAGTCTTCTTTCGAACCATCAGGTAGTGTAGGGCAGATAAAAAATTGAGCGCAGTGGTCGAAATTTTTCTCGGTACAGTATTTATTGCATACTCGACATTGTGAATGTTTTGCGGCTGGGGCAACGCCTATTCCATTTTGGCCCACTATGGTTCCCCTTAAAAATAATTTAAATAACTGTTTAATTTTGACTGACGAGGAAGTGACCACAGCAGTAAATCAGCTAAAATTATGGAAAAAAGGAAGAATATAGTTTTTGGTACGCTGATTACAAATATAATTGCTAAAATTTCAAATGGGCCCATGAAAAATAATTTTGAGCGAGTAAGTAGAATTATTTTTGAATGGTTAACCTTTAAATGCTTTCTTTTGCTTTGAAATATGTAATTTTACTGGCTTCGCATAAATTTCAATTACCATATTTGGGATTTTGGTGATTATATTCGTAATCAGCGTACCAAAGTCACTATTTTCCAATATTTAGCATCTATAACTGATTTACTAACCTTGCAGTCTCCTTGTGAGTATTTTTTTTAATGGGTTAAAATTTATAGGCTTAACTTACGTTACATGACTTCCATGACCTCTCATATCCTCCGGCTCTTTATTTAAATGAATAGGATCAAACCAGCCATATTCTCCCACAAAATTGTCTCGAACACTTTCATGATCTACATTACATCCTGTATCCATTACCCCAACCACTACACCGTTTCCTGCACTTTCTACACCTCCAAGTAGTTCCCAAGCTTCTGGAACCTGAATTCTTTCCAAACCCCATGTGAACCTTCTCTCTGCTACATTTTCTAAAATATTTGAAGACTCTGCCAGTGTCACCTCATCCATTTGAAAAACCATTTCCTGACTAATTCGAGTAACATTCGGATCCCTTGCTACTCTTCGAATTACATCTATATCTGCTTCCTTTATAAAAATTCGATTAGTTATCCAGAGCCTTTCGAAGTCGTAATCCGACATGGAGTCGTCTGAAATATTAGTTAGCATTTGAACTACACCGGCCTGCTGTTTATTAGCTAATTCATTTAATGACTCGTACACCGCTTTTGAGTTCGATATAGTTCTCCGCATGGCTTTATTAGCCCTTTCTAGAGCATGCTCCGTACTTTCAAACCAAACAAGAATATTTACTTCTATGTTGTCTTCAACTAGATCTCTTAATTCAGGATCCAACTTATCTAGAGGGCCACAAAATACTAAATAAAAATTTACAAGTAAAAAAGCCGTAAAAACTTTCGAATGGACAAACATTTTGGAATAAAAAAATCTGTACACATTTTTATTTCGATGATTTGTACAGCTGATATCGTAAATAGATAACTTGAAGTTATATAACAATTAAATTTATAATTGGCTATTGTACTTTTAATTATATTTTTAATATCTCAAATTATCGTTATTTTTAAAGAGAATATATTTACTAATTGCTAATTATTTGTTTATTTTACAGATGACCTTCTCCAAATATGAGAATACGACTACGTTGTATTTTTTCCTTATTTATTTTGACTGTACTTGGCTTGTTAGTAGTATACTCTGAATATTTTTCTGTACCA
The DNA here is from genome assembly GCA_034695465.1 of Entomobrya nicoleti. Taxonomy (NCBI): domain Eukaryota; kingdom Metazoa; phylum Arthropoda; class Collembola; order Entomobryomorpha; family Entomobryidae; genus Entomobrya; species Entomobrya nicoleti. The sequence goes on from JAQFZG010004525.1 coordinate 6,803, forward strand.
TCTTATCTGGAATTCCCAACCGAGGTTCATTCCAATCTCATTTCAACTTCTACTCCAGTCTCAAATCAACTTGTAACTTTTTCATCAAAAATAAAACAGAAAATTTCTAAAAGTCTTGAAAATTCAAAAGCTCAAAAAATCCTCACTACCACTAACCCATCCTTGCCATCAAAAACTATACATGAGTTAATATCTAAAAGACGATTGAAAATAAGAGGACGTTTGGGAGCTGGTCGAGGTGCAGTAATCTGGACAAGGGACATTTACGAGCCTGGATTCCAATTTCGAAATAAAAGGATTTGTCCAAATGGGGGAAATAATACAAAGCTCGTTATCGTGATTTACTCAGCACCTTCCCATTTTAGTGCAAGAGGGGCTATTAGATTGACATGGGGTCATTTTACAAAAAGAAAGGATATTTCAATGGCTTTTGTTATTGGTAATTAAAATTGAATATTAATAAAATCCGTAAATCGAGTATTAAATATTTTATATGAAAAACAAATCATTAATATTTTCAGGCAAAATTGATAATGATACAGTTTTGGAAGGCCTAGAAGATGAGAAACGGTTATATGACGATCTCATCCTAACCAACTCGATAGATTCTTATGATAATCTTACTTTGAAAACTATGGCAACATTGGAGTGGATTGATACTTATTGCAGTCGGTCCAAGTATATTTTGAAGACGGATGATGACATGTTTATTCATGTGCCAAATTTGTTGAAATTTATAAGAAGAATTAAGGTATCCAAAGTATTTTTTACTATAATTGTACTTTTTGGTAAAAAAAAATGTGTATGAAAAATTGTATTTGAAATGTTTGTTCGGGTTAAAGTCTGAGGACAAAAGAAGACCTAAATTTTATGGACGTTTAGCCCGGAAATGGAAGCCAGTGAGAAATAAGCAGTCAAAGTACTACGTTTCCTTTCAACAATACAAAAAGCCTGTGTATCCCAACTTTAATACTGGACCTGCTTATCTATTTACGACGAGACTTGTTCGACCACTTTTTGAGAAAGGTAGTTGAATAATAAGACAAACCAAACATTGGCCTCAGATTTGTCATAGATTGTAGTGTCCGTTTTAGGACATGTGCTGGTTTCTTCAGAGATCGAATGCATTGATGATTTTGGTTGAGATATAGATGATAATATTTTACGTATTTTATTCATTTTAAACAGAATGGCAAAAGTTTTACTGAGAATATATTGAAAATTTATGTCGAATTTCTAGGAAATTTATATCGAATTTATTGAAAAATTTTGTTGAATTTATTGAAAATTTATGTCGAAATTATTGAAAATTTATGTCGAATTTATTGAAAATTTATATCGAATTTATTGAAAATTTATGTCGAATTTGTAGGATATTTATGTCGAAATTATTGAAAATTTATATAGAATTTATTGAAAACTTATATCAAATTTAAAATGTTCAATTTTTCTTAATTTCAGGTATGGAGAAAACGTATTTAAAACTGGAAGACGTTTACACCACCGGCATTTTAGCAGACGAACTAGCCATTAAACGAATGAACATAGCGGAGTTTGCAAATAGGAAGGTGAACTTTCACAGAATGGAGTTCTGTGAGTTATCCAAACTCATCTCCATGCATATGGTAGCCTATCATGAGCAGTTTGAACTGTGGAAGAAAATTCTAAATGGAAGAACAAAATGTGAATCAACCGAAGCTGGAATAAAAAAGGACAAGCAGATTTTTAGAATAAGAGGAATAAAGCCATCAAGTGTTTTTAGTAATTGTAGTAGAGTTTCTGGAGATGATCCTAAGAAATTAGTAAATGGAAATTTTTCAAGTAAAAGTACCAATCCTTCAAATTTAGATATTATTAGTCTTGGGGTGTATACTGGTACAATTACTGCATCGCAGGAGCAAATACTTATGAATGGAATTAGTAGGGATGCGGATATGGAAAATAATAATTTATTGGTATAATATTTTTGATGACGTTTAAATAATGAGATTTAAATACGCACCTGTTAATTTTGTATGAAAAATTGTTGAACTTGTTGTTATTTAGATTATAATATTTTTGTACACAAAATGCATAATAAATTGTATAACAAGTTGTTTTAAAAGTAAATAAAAAATCGAAAACGTTAACGAATTTTAATCGATTCATTTTTAAGCATTCGATTATCTAGAAGGAATTTGAAATGTTTTAAGGCCAACGGTTGGACATTTTTGGCCGTTGGGGAAATGTCGGCATTTATTTAGCACAGCATATCATTCACAGCTTAAAAGAATGAAAGCTACTTTCCTGACTAGATGAAAATAATGAGAAAAAATCATCTATTTTAGTGCCGTCTTATTTCCTCCATCCTATCTCGTTCTGCTTGAATAGCACTGAAGTCGTAAAAAGTGGGAGAGAAAATGGAATGACATGATTTCATTAAAATGGGAGGCCACGAAAAAGATTTATTTCCTTTCTTCTGGTGGTTAGACAAGGTGAAATAAGAAAGGCGGAAGCGTGAAAGTCAGTATAAAAAAACTTTTTCTTTTGTATAAGAAAAAAGGTAAGAAAAAAGCCTACAGCTTTGCTTTCACTTGAAAATAACATAAAAGGAAAAGAATGAGCTAAAAAAAAGAGCTCCAAGGAAAAAAGGAGACAGATGAGCTAAAATGAGATTGTTCCCTGGAAAGTTTCTTTTTTCTGGAGGCTACACGTTCTTTAGGATGGGATTAATGGGATTGATGTACGGGTTTTATGACAAATTATTATTTGCTGAGGGTAGACATGTATTTGGCTTAAAGGTATACGAATTCGTAGTGTTTTATCGTAGGGTTTGTGTCGCATTACGATAATCGAATTAAAACGTGTTTCAATTTATAAATTCGACCCAATCTTTTAATTGGGTTACAGTTTCTCAATTAAATTTAACAAGTTATTTTTTCATTAAATTCGATGGGAATTTTTACTGATTTCAGTTTAAATTTTTATTAAGTTTCATTGAAATTTTTACCAAATTCAATAATTTTTTTACTGAATTCTTTATACTTTTTTACTAAATTATATTGAATTTTTTTTTACCAAATTCGATATAATTTTTTACTGAATTCGTTATACCTTTTTACTAGATTCGACATATTTAAAAAAAAATTAGCTATGATTTTGTTTACTAAATTCGATATAATTTTTTACTAAATTCGATACAATTTTTTACTAAATTCGATATATTTTTAATACTTAATTCGATATTTACTTTACAAAATTCGGTATTAAATTTAATAAAATACTATAAACCATATACAAATTTTAATCCAATATTAGAAATAATTGTGTTCTCAAAAAATTCAAAATACTTTGAATCGTTGGATTAAAAAACATATCTTTTTCGAAAAGTGCTAAATAAGTCGTTAATAAAACTCAGTAGTTTTGTTTTCATCGCTTTTATTCTTCTTTTTGCATCAAAATTTTTAAATATTTTTTTAGACTAAACTTTTTTTAAACTTAGATTACTCACTAAAATAACTAAAATTTACTTATTTTTAAAATAAATTTAGTTTTAATATAAAATGAACATCATGGCACCAAACAAATCTTAATCCTAAAACTCGAATATACCTTACTCAATTTAATTTTAATTTTTTTAAAACAAAGTCATATTATTCCTTCTTTAAATCTTAACTTAATTTACTTTAACAAATAAAAAGAAGCTTGCTTGGTTTATTTTTTATACAGTCTATTTCACATGATTCTTTTTTTACAATATTAACTCTTTTTTAGTATAAAAACGTTTTTTCCGTGTGTGCCAAACTATTTATTCGTTTTAATTAGTTTTACAAATATTTTGTTCATCTGGAACCAATTTAAAATAATTACTGTAAAAACGATATTTTATACAACTTTACATCATCGAAGTTAAGTATGTATTTTAATATTTTTTGCTATATTTTTTGTGATACAGCTCGTTTTTTAAATATATGCATATACATTCGTGTTTAAAATACAAATTCATTTTGGTCCTTCTTTTTTTATCTCCTTTCCACTTTTTTTTCTAAACTTGCATAAATAATTTAGTTACATATTATCAGTCTAAAAATACATAGTAAAAACGTAAACATAACAAACAATCAATAAATCGTAAAATAAAAAAACATACAAAAAATATTTTATGACTGTTATGCATTTTTATTATTATATTGGACGGCGTGTCATATTTTTTGGAATTAGCATCTCTATTTATTTCGAAATTATTTTTTTTGCAAATTTCTTTAAAGTGACTTGACTTAAAAACACCGGTATAATTTTTTCTTCCAAAAAATAAGAGAGCTTTTTACCCAAATATGGCTTTATATTAGTTCGTAAATATTTACACTTTACAAAAAAACATTACACAATTATTTATTTTTAAAACAAACTTGAGCACAAACTGACTCTTTTCCTTTATCGAAAGCACATTAAAATATTACACGTCACCACCCAAACAAAATAAATAGTGGAAAAAATATTGTAATTTTTTTAGAAAAAACATTATTTTTTTGTAAACAAATTATTGTAAATTTTTTTACAAAAAAATCGGCCAAAATAATCCTAAATTAAAATGCTTCACCGGTTATTGTAATAATTACCTTATATATTTTTAAGTGTATGGCATTGAAATATAATTAATTAGTTTACTTTTACAATATATTTTATATACATATCAGTAATATTTATAGTAATCCAGTCTTGTTTGACCTTTTATTTTTCAATAGCAAAAAATATTTTTTAGTCGTCATCATCATCATCGAATTCTTTTTCCAAAACCAGTTGGTTTCCCGACTTGACCGGACTATTTACCAGTTTTCTTGGTGCTATGGTCACATT
>JAQFZG010004526.1:0-11635 GCA_034695465.1 Entomobrya nicoleti
TAAACCTTTTAAAGCGATAATATAATAATGGATTTTTTTATTGTCAAAAATACAAAACTTATAGGCTAACACGAATCATTAACTTTAATGACTAGTCTAATTTATTCTGAGCGTTGGCCGAAACAATCTTGTCGTTTATCCATCCAACGAAATATGCAGGGTGGTTGGTTACTGTCGTAATAAGTAGGGAAGTGGCAGAGCTCGGTTATCACCATGAAACCTCAGTAAATACCCCTCCTCCCGAACATATAATTTAGTTTTTTCTTCCGTTGTCAAGTTGCTCCACCCAATATCTTGAAACCAAACAAGATATGACAAAACCTCCGAAACAAACATAAACAAATAAAAAAAATGACAAACAAATCGAATAGAGTGTAAAATTCCGAAAATGAAACCATCGAAAGCACATTTTGATGAGCTGCAATCAATGATTTTCCAGTAGATATTTATTTTTTTATTACCTATCTTTCCTCCAAGGCTGCAATAGACATAACAATTAGCTCAACTAAATAGAGAAAAAATTCTCTATACGACGGTGTCAATTTTATTTTTATTTTTTGAAAAAATCTTGGCACTCTTTTTGTGCAGCGACTGTGAAATGCATTGTATTAAATTCACTGGCATATATGCAAAGTAAGAGACAGGTAACTTCCTAGCAAAGTGTGGTCAAATTCATCTGGGGCCAAAATTTTACCACACCAAAATTTGGCCACAATTTGCTGTTGAATGTATGCGTCTTCATACATTCACATGCCATGAAGGATATACAGCTAAAGAAGCTACATGGCTTTTAACTAGGCATAAGATGATGTAGATGCACTTAAAACAATGCATTTCACACTCGCTGCACAAAAAGGCTGCCAAGATTTTTTCAAAAAATTAAAATAAAATTGACGCCATCGTACAGAGAATTTTTTCTCCATTTAGTCGTGCTATTTGTTAACTACAGAAAGCGATGAAACCGCATAAGGCGTAGTTAATGAGATAACGATTCTGTCTCTATCTATAGACACGATTTTTCAAAACGACGACGACTACTCGGTCGATTGATACCAAACTTGGTACACAAACCCCTTAGGTCACGACCTTTTATGGGATTTAATTTCAGACCCGCGGAGGTATGGGTGCACAAGGTCAAATGCATTTTAAATGGTTTTTTACAGGACACTAACATTAACATCAAGGAACTCACTTGCATGGTTATAGATGGATTCCTCTTGCAGTGGGCATGGGCATAGGTGGACCATTTACAAGGGTATATATGAACAGTGTCTCTCAAATCAAATATGGAATTGTTTTCTCGCAAAATTGCCAAGAAATATACCATTTCAATTCGCCCCGTGAGAACTAGACTAAACTGTATTGCTTGGCGTAGTGCATAGATGTTGTGTCAAGATATGTATGTTTACAATGTATCATGTACAATTCTGAACAATTTCTCATTTTAACGATTACTTGACCTAACTATAATGATACTACTCTAATCCGAATCCACCTGGTGGACAATGAAATTGATATTTCGGATATGGTGCATTTTGTAAAGAAATTGTTTCCGCTGAACGTCATTTTTTTATTTTTCCTGCTAAATGTGTAGCTTGGTTTTTGTTTGTTTTCTCCAGATCCAAGGGAAGTAGTGAATCGAGAGCAGGGTTTCGTGTCGGATATTAGAAAAATGTGTGTATGCTACTACACCTTGTCACCTCAACGTCGAAGTGTCGTCGCAGAAATACATCGCTATTTCGAAGTCAGGTCAGAACAGGGTTTTGCCTAGAATACTGATCGAGAGAGAAATACACAAAGTCTTGTATTGCGTAATTTCTGTGTGTAATTATTTTGTGAGTAAAAAGAAACAAAACTTTTTAATTTGTTTGTTATTTTAATATCTGTGACCGGTTTAGTAACTGGTTATAACTGGAAACCATGGGCATTACGGGCTTGTTGCCAGAATTGAAGAAAGCCATTACGTCATGCCACATTAACCAGTTAAGAGGAAAAAAGGCAGCAGTCGATATCAGCGGGTGGATTTATAAGGGTAAGTACATTTTACAAATGGATCAAAGATATTCAAACATTATAAAAACCGATTTTTAAAACTAATTGTGGATCAAATTATTCAGCTTTAAGATCTCCCGAAAGCAGTTGTGATGTTCACCAATACGTTTTTCGGCGAGTAAATTATCTGAATTACCACAACATTGATGTAATTTTGGTATTTGATGGGTTGGCGCCTCCTGCAAAGAACGATATCATCGAAAACCGCAAAAAGTAACGTCATGTTTTATTTTAGTAAAAATCCTAAGGATGACAACAAAAAAATTATGCAATGTTTCTATTTAAAGGTTAATGGAGAAGAAACAATGTACCGAACCTGATGACAAGACACTGCGACGATTGTGCGCGCGAAGTGGTGCACTTCAGAAATCGCTAAAGGATGTGAGTTTATTAACATTTTCTGATTATAATCACTGACCTAAATATTTAGATATAATATTATTTTTTCATTTATTTTTTAGTTTTGCATTTTACATCGCATTGCTTATGTGGAAGCGCCATTTGAGGCCGATGTTCAGATCGCGTATATGGTTCGCACCGGTGAGGTCAATTTGGTGATCTCCGACGACTCCGATTTGGTAGTGTTTGGTTGCCAACAGGTAAATGACTTAATTAATCATCGATTTTGGAAGTAAAAAGTATCATATGAGTCGATTTTAGTAGTACAAAGTAGCATACATGTCGATTTTGGTAGTGACATTTCATGATTTTAAAAAATTTCAGATCCTGTTTAAGTTCAAATGCAGCCAAGGAGAGTTATTTGAGCAGGAAAAATTTGGTAGATGCTGGAAGGCCCCCTATAACATGGACCTATTTCGTGCCATGTGTATTGCAATCGGAAGCGACTACTTCAAAGGAGGGCTAAAAGGTTTTGGAATTGTTGCTGCTCGTCACCTGTACCCCAAGATGTTTCCTACTTTCAAAATGAAGCGAGTAAGTTTTCAATTCAAATGTCTAAAACAAATTCATGCATGCTTCACCACGAATATCCCAAATTTATATCCTTCTTGTCTAATTTTCAGCTAATGACTTCAGTCAAAAGGCAAGTTGACGAAAACTTTGAGGAAAAATTCAAACGAGCTGTCAATACCTTCCAATATCAGCCTGTTTACGACAAACATACGAAGACCATTGTTCCGCTTACTTCATATCCAGAGGGTACTTCTGCAGTCAATTTTCCTTATGCCGGGGATCCCAACTTGTCACAGGTAATTACGGAGCACAACATATCTTATTAACTACTGAAAGCTATCAAATTATAAGAGAAAGCTAATGAGATTACAATCCGAAATATTGGGGTCACAAAGTCGCATGCATTTTTAAAGGTAACTTATTAGTATCGATTCAGACAGAATCAACACATTCTTCAGTAACAAGTCATGTCATGTGATTGTGAATGGGTACATACATTCGTTGCCAAAATGCGGTCAAAATTTAGCCACACCAAAATTTCACCACACCAAAATTTAGCCACAAAAATTTAGCCACAAAAATTTAGCCACACCAAAATTTAACCACACTAAAATTAGCCACAAAAATTTAGCCACAAAAATTTAACCACGCCAAAATTTAGCCACCAAAATTTAGCCACGCCAAAATTTAGCCACACCAAAATTTGACCACACTTGCTGTTGAATGTATGCGTCTTCATACATTCACATGCCATGAAGGATATACAGCTAAAGAAGCTACATGGCTTTTAACTAGGCATAAGATGATGTAGATGCACTTAAAACAATGCATTTCACACTCGCTGCACAAAAAGGCTGCCAAGATTTTTTCAAAAAATTAAAATAAAATTGACGCCATCGTACAGAGAATTTTTTCTCCATTTAGTCGTGCTATTTGTTAACTACAGAAAGCGATGAAACCGCATAAGGCGTAGTTAATGAGATAACGATTCTGTCTCTATCTATAGACACGATTTTTCAAAACGACGACGACTACTCGGTCGATTGATACCAAACTTGGTACACAAACCCCTTAGGTCACGACCTTTTATGGGATTTAATTTCAGACCCGCGGAGGTATGGGTGCACAAGGTCAAATGCATTTTAAATGGTTTTTTACAGGACACTAACATTAACATCAAGGAACTCACTTGCATGGTTATAGATGGATTCCTCTTGCAGTGGGCATGGGCATAGGTGGACCATTTACAAGGGTATATATGAACAGTGTCTCTCAAATCAAATATGGAATTGTTTTCTCGCAAAATTGCCAAGAAATATACCATTTCAATTCGCCCCGTGAGAACTAGACTAAACTGTATTGCTTGGCGTAGTGCATAGATGTTGTGTCAAGATATGTATGTTTACAATGTATCATGTACAATTCTGAACAATTTCTCATTTTAACGATTACTTGACCTAACTATAATGATACTACTCTAATCCGAATCCACCTGGTGGACAATGAAATTGATATTTCGGATATGGTGCATTTTGTAAAGAAATTGTTTCCGCTGAACGTCATTTTTTTATTTTTCCTGCTAAATGTGTAGCTTGGTTTTTGTTTGTTTTCTCCAGATCCAAGGGAAGTAGTGAATCGAGAGCAGGGTTTCGTGTCGGATATTAGAAAAATGTGTGTATGCTACTACACCTTGTCACCTCAACGTCGAAGTGTCGTCGCAGAAATACATCGCTATTTCGAAGTCAGGTCAGAACAGGGTTTTGCCTAGAATACTGATCGAGAGAGAAATACACAAAGTCTTGTATTGCGTAATTTCTGTGTGTAATTATTTTGTGAGTAAAAAGAAACAAAACTTTTTAATTTGTTTGTTATTTTAATATCTGTGACCGGTTTAGTAACTGGTTATAACTGGAAACCATGGGCATTACGGGCTTGTTGCCAGAATTGAAGAAAGCCATTACGTCATGCCACATTAACCAGTTAAGAGGAAAAAAGGCAGCAGTCGATATCAGCGGGTGGATTTATAAGGGTAAGTACATTTTACAAATGGATCAAAGATATTCAAACATTATAAAAACCGATTTTTAAAACTAATTGTGGATCAAATTATTCAGCTTTAAGATCTCCCGAAAGCAGTTGTGATGTTCACCAATACGTTTTTCGGCGAGTAAATTATCTGAATTACCACAACATTGATGTAATTTTGGTATTTGATGGGTTGGCGCCTCCTGCAAAGAACGATATCATCGAAAACCGCAAAAAGTAACGTCATGTTTTATTTTAGTAAAAATCCTAAGGATGACAACAAAAAAATTATGCAATGTTTCTATTTAAAGGTTAATGGAGAAGAAACAATGTACCGAACCTGATGACAAGACACTGCGACGATTGTGCGCGCGAAGTGGTGCACTTCAGAAATCGCTAAAGGATGTGAGTTTATTAACATTTTCTGATTATAATCACTGACCTAAATATTTAGATATAATATTATTTTTTCATTTATTTTTTAGTTTTGCATTTTACATCGCATTGCTTATGTGGAAGCGCCATTTGAGGCCGATGTTCAGATCGCGTATATGGTTCGCACCGGTGAGGTCAATTTGGTGATCTCCGACGACTCCGATTTGGTAGTGTTTGGTTGCCAACAGGTAAATGACTTAATTAATCATCGATTTTGGAAGTAAAAAGTATCATATGAGTCGATTTTAGTAGTACAAAGTAGCATACATGTCGATTTTGGTAGTGACATTTCATGATTTTAAAAAATTTCAGATCCTGTTTAAGTTCAAATGCAGCCAAGGAGAGTTATTTGAGCAGGAAAAATTTGGTAGATGCTGGAAGGCCCCCTATAACATGGACCTATTTCGTGCCATGTGTATTGCAATCGGAAGCGACTACTTCAAAGGAGGGCTAAAAGGTTTTGGAATTGTTGCTGCTCGTCACCTGTACCCCAAGATGTTTCCTACTTTCAAAATGAAGCGAGTAAGTTTTCAATTCAAATGTCTAAAACAAATTCATGCATGCTTCACCACGAATATCCCAAATTTATATCCTTCTTGTCTAATTTTCAGCTAATGACTTCAGTCAAAAGGCAAGTTGACGAAAACTTTGAGGAAAAATTCAAACGAGCTGTCAATACCTTCCAATATCAGCCTGTTTACGACAAACATACGAAGACCATTGTTCCGCTTACTTCATATCCAGAGGGTACTTCTGCAGTCAATTTTCCTTATGCCGGGGATCCCAACTTGTCACAGGTAATTACGGAGCACAACATATCTTATTAACTACTGAAAGCTATCAAATTATAAGAGAAAGCTAATGAGATTACAATCCGAAATATTGGGGTCACAAAGTCGCATGCATTTTTAAAGGTAACTTATTAGTATCGATTCAGACAGAATCAACACATTCTTCAGTAACAAGTCATGTCATGTGATTGTGAATGGGTACATACATTCGTTGCCAAAATGCGGTCAAAATTTAGCCACACCAAAATTTCACCACACCAAAATTTAGCCACAAAAATTTAGCCACAAAAATTTAGCCACACCAAAATTTAACCACACTAAAATTAGCCACAAAAATTTAGCCACAAAAATTTAACCACGCCAAAATTTAGCCACCAAAATTTAGCCACGCCAAAATTTAGCCACACCAAAATTTGACCACACTTGCTGTTGAATGTATGTATGCGCATACATTCAAATGGCATGACTTGTTACGTCGTTCTAATTGTTGAATATCGAAAGCGATGAAATAGCAAAAGATGAAGTTAATGAGATTGCGATCCTGTCTGTCTGTCAACACAATTTCTCAAAAACTACTTAATTGATTTACACCAAACTTGTCTTGTAACAAGTCATGGCTTGTGATTGTATTGATGTGGTTATTAACCACACCAAAATTTGGCCACACTTTGTTGCTGAATGCATGTGCCTACATGCAATCACCAGAAAAGAATACCTGACTCTTACTTTGCATAAAACGTTGTATCTGATTTAACTACAATGCAATTTGCAATCGCTGCAGAAAAAATGCCAAGATATCATACATATATACACATCATCAGACGCTATTTTCGGTAGCTTCGTTCAGAATTTTGCATTCTTCCGGTTTAATTTTTGTTTATTCAAGGGGGGACATTATGATCCTGAGATAGCCACAAACAATCCAAAGCGACAGCCTAAGGGGACGGATGACCAACCGAGATTGACTCCATACGCTTGCAGGTAAACGGTAATTGTTATCTATTATAATGTATTTTGTTGCGACATGGTCATGGAATGCAACTAATAAAGATTCCTTTTATACTTTATAGGGAGTGTCCTCAAGTCTTCAAATATAAGATTGATCGCAAGGCCCACACATTTGAGGTCCATCCACACCAGTGTGAAATTTGTGATAAATCGTTTATTTGCAAATCTGCATTGGAGGACCATAAGTTACGGCATGGCGATAAACCAACAATTGTTTGCATGGCTTGTGGGAAAGGTACACTTTTGAATTAATATTTGAGTTGGGAGTTTCACAGTTAGGACAAATAATTTCATGTACTTTTTTGGACTTTTTACAGCATTATGGACTGTGAGAACTCTTCGGAATCATATGGTTCGAGTTCACAAAGCTGACTCCAAGATATGTACACTTTGTGGAAATGGTAATTTGAACTAAAACACTCACTCAATAAGATGCTGAAATTTCTGACACATTTCAAACGGTATTATTAATTTGTGACAAATTCTTTTAAAACAGGCTTCAGAAACTCGTATTTATTGGCGAGTCACATGTCCTGTGTGCATCCAGATGGTCCACAGCATAAGTGCGAAATTTGTGGTACAGCATTTAAACATAGAAGAATTTTGGCCAGTCATGTCATTTTTCTCCATTCATACGAGCGACCCTTTAAATGTGACATTTGTCCAAAAGCCTTTAAATCTAAGACTGTCCTGAAGACCCATTTGAAGTCGCATGCCAACGAGCGACTTCACAAATGTTCGCACTGTCCAAAAGGTAGATCTATAAATCTCATTCTTCAGTTAAAAAAATATCTGATGTGTCATGTAAACTATATTATTTGTTTAACAGCATTCAATTCTTTTGGATATTTGAAAACTCATGAGAGAGTGCACACTAATGAACGGCCTTATAAGTGCAAATATTGTCCAAAAAGTAATATTTTTTAGCTTTACAATTTCATAAATAGGTTTCTCTTTTTTATCTTCAAAATTTGCTCAATAATTTTTACCTGTAATAATTTGTCGATCTATTTAGGATTCGCCAGGTCTGATACTTGTATTGTCCACGAACGTAGTCACCTTGGTATAAAGCCATACAAGTGCACAGAATGTCCCAAAGGTAAATATTGCATATATTTGTTAATACGTTAGTGCCAACACCAACCTGCGTACTGATTATCTAACGATTCTTTTGTTTTATGTTAAGGCTTCGTAACCTCCGGATCTCTGAAACAACACGTCAGAGTTCATACCGGAGAAAAGCCATTCAAGTGCACTTTTTGCGACAGAGGATTCGCCCAACAATCTTCTAGGAATAATCACAAAATTGTGTGCAAAAAGAGGCCAAATTCCAATGAAGAATTTCCTTTTAAATGCGAGTCCTGTGAACGACGTATGTAAAGTTGTTTATATTGTACGCTGTTTATATATAATACCTTAAATATTCTAATTAAGTTAATGATTGATGTTTCATTTTGGTTTTAGGCTTTGTAAGAAAGTCAGCAAAGATAATCCACGAGAGAATCCACAGTGATGAGAGGCCATTTACCTGCTTAGTTTGTCACAAAGGTACTTAATTGTACATATGTATTTATGTTTTGTTAAAACGGTAGCGTTTAGTAAACAATGTTAGCTCATCTATATCTAACGATTCTTTTGTTTTATGTTAAGGGTTCTTATCCTCCAGTACTCTGAAAGTACACATGCGCATACATGCAGAAGAAAAACCCTTCGCGTGTCCTTATTGTGAAAAAGGTTAGCACAAGCACTTTGGATTTCCTTTGAACGTGCTCATTAATCTCATGAAAGATTACTAACGATCCAATTTATTATGATTTCAGGCTTTTCCCAAAAAGGTGGTCGGAACGTGCACATTAAAATATGCAAAAAGAGGACAAATCCTAATGAAGAGTTTCCCTTCAAATGCGAATTCTGCGACAGACGTATGTAAAGTTACTTATATTGTACTCTGTTTATATATAACGATTAAACTATGTTAATTAAGTTTAAGATTTTTTCATTTTGTTTTCAGGCTTTGCACAAAGGGCCTGCATTCCATTGCACGTGAAACGGTCTCACAGTGGTCCTGAAAAACCATTTAAGTGTCCTGATTGTGAAACAGGTCTGCACAATTGAGATTTACATTGTTTGTGCTCATTAATTTCATGAAAGATTACTAACGATCCAATTTATTATGATTTCAGGATTTTCTTGGAAATCAGGTCTGGTCAGGCACAGGAAAAAATCTTGCCACCTGAAACCATCGTCGTCCGAGAATTAACTGATTTTTTACATGTCCTGGATAAAATTGAAGACCAATAAAGTGATTTGTTACCCCCCAGTATTAAGTGACATGCTTGAATGACCAAATGATATTATTTGTGCTAAAGAGAAAGTACCAACAATGCATATTTTATTTTACACATTTTGTGAAAGTATTTATTGTTGATTAATTTCTAAAAATATTTATTTGATTGAGTACCAGTTTGATTAATTACGTAAATAGTACAAAATCGCGTTAAAAAATTGCATACTTATTCCTAAGAAAATAATGCAACGTTGAATGACCTTGTAGCAAAATGCTACTTTTCGGAATTATTTTTGTATCGTAAAACACTTGAGATTAATGCGCAATTCATAGCACAGCAATATAGAAGGAATAATAAATTACATAAAACAAAGCAACAGTAAATCAATGCAAGCTTCGAAAAAATTATTCACTGATGAGTCCAAATACCCAAACGTGCCAGATGTCCTCCATCAACACTTCTAGCGGGACCCCACTGTCGCCTGAGATGTAAAACAAGTCACAAAAGCTCGTATAGGTATTATTGAATGAAAGTCAGAGTTGATAAAAGTTAGTTTAATAATTTACCTTGACAAGCATCTTTTCCACCTACACCTAAACAACGCATCAACCACCGGTTGTACAACCTTTTGCAAAACGTCTGGGTTAGCAACCTGATTTTCTAATTTTCCCCAACCGGAAACGGTTTTAATTAAACGGTTTTAAACTCCCCTGGAAAAACCAGTTTTAATTAAAATCTCTCCTATAAATTGTTTTCAAAATGATAAAATAACCGATAAAGCACCTGAGGTTTTGATTTCTGCTTCAGGTAGCGCTATAGGTTGCACATTCTCGTTGAACTCAAACGGTTCATCAATCAGTAATAAAGCAATATCATTAGCGTACGTCATTTGATTGAAATTTTCGTGATTAATTATCTTGGTCACTTTTCTTGTCTGCTCAACTCCTGTGGAGTCACTTAAGCTTACATCTCCAGCGACAAGTGTAAGAGCGTCCAGTGGAACAAAATCTGGAGTGCAATGTGCTGCAGTAACTGCAAGCACGACACCTTGAATCTCCACTAGTGAAGCGCCGCAGTGATGCTGACCATAATATCGTAACCCAAGTTGATACGGTATTTCGCCTTGTTCTGCTGGTTGACCTCCAACGATAAGCGGATTAAATTTGGATGGGAGAGCTATTTAGTTCACAAAGACATTTTTATATGTTTTCAACCGAATTAAAAACATTCCTAAATTACAGATAGTGAAATTATATTGTTATACCTGAAACAAGTCCACAGAGCACTCCTAGTAAAATGAAAACCTGCATTTTGGCTTTTTATATGCAATTTTATCAACCAAAAGGGGTAATACGCTACAAATTAATATCTAATTTGTTAGATCAATGTCAATTCCTTACCACGACCTATTCAATATAATAAGCCTTCCAAACACGTTCCATTTCCTTTTATAGTTGAAGTACTTGTTATGTTATTCGATGAAAAGCCATAGTTTAATTACGAAAATGCACTTGTGTGCGTAATTTTTATGCTGTAAAAGTCGAAAATTCCAGGTGATAATGATATGATAACACTTCAACCGTCACCTATCGGCATAAACATGTTATAAGAGGAAAGTTGCAACTGATATGTAAATTGTGTAATTTGTGACGTGCATATAGCTTATCTGCCCATTGTACTTGTTTGTATTCTTCATTAAAAAACAAAGTAGCCCTCTGCATTTCCTTGAATCTTACGTTAGCAGTTAATTGTTCAAGTGAAGGAATGTCTTTCTGAAAGAGTTGAATAATATTAAATGCATGCATAATTTTATTTCATGTTAAGCTTCATGAAAACAAAGCCTCGAATTCCAGTAGAATAGCGGTCCTAGAATATCATAATCACTAATCATGATTGGTAATTTGGTAATTACTTAGCTTTTAAAACTAGAAATAACATGATGATCTGCTGTGTTACAATCCATTTATTTAGTACAAGTAAATGACGAATTTGATGCTTCGAAATTAAAATATATAAGAATTACCACTTTAAATTAAATTAGAACGAGACATAGCTTCAAGAGAGTGATTTATTTATTCATTTAGCTAACTCCTTTAAAAAGTTAGTTGATTGATTCAGTTAGAG
>JAQFZG010004527.1:0-11634 GCA_034695465.1 Entomobrya nicoleti
CGATTAGTGAAAACAGAATTCAAAAATTCCTATAAATAAAGAAGTTATAGAGTATACGGACGGACAAACGGACGGACAAACGGACGGACACACGGAACCAACATACATTATACGTACATTGCATTTTCAATAGGATTCCGAGAATCCTAATAAAGTGTTAGCCCAAACTTACGATTGCTGTGTCGGGACAAGTTATGAAAAGTTTTGGCTGACTGAAAATCCAGAGTCGAAAAATTGGTCCATTGCGTTTTGCCATGTGCTTAATCAATGGGAAAAGGTCTTCAATGTAAAAATATATAAGTTTGAAATACGTAGAATCAGAATCAGATAAGAGGTGAAATATGTAAAACCATGATATTTGCAGTTGCAGTTGCTTGAGTAATGAAATTGGAAGAAAATTTACCTCGACAAGGTTTATACACCAAATGACATATTTCTGGAATAGATCCTAGTAATGGATACATTCTTGAACCCGGATACTTGTTGACCAATTCAGCCCGTATTTTAAATTTTTTCCATCTCAGCCACAAGCCTTTAATTCCACTACTTGTAACTTCCAGTTTTCCAACATAAATTATGATGAGAATTAAACAAATTTTGATCAAAATCAACAAGTTTTCGCAGAATTTTCGGCTATCTGTGTCAGTTTGCAATATTTGTGACATTTTGTAAAACTTTCTCAAGAAATGAAAATTCAAATC
Source organism: Entomobrya nicoleti (assembly GCA_034695465.1). NCBI lineage: Eukaryota > Metazoa > Arthropoda > Collembola > Entomobryomorpha > Entomobryidae > Entomobrya > Entomobrya nicoleti. Next base: position 702 of record JAQFZG010004527.1, read on the forward strand.
AACGCTTACAAGTAGAATTCACCAAAGCAACTAAATTAACCCACTATCATCAATCAGTGGTAAGCAATTTAGCTATATCACTGTAGCTTCTTTTCCAGCAAATAATTAGATAATAAATAATTAAATATTACACGCACAGTCAAACCAGCATATATTAATGTAATTACATTTGGTCAATATTATTCAGGTTGGAAAAACCTTACCCTCGATTTTTTTTACTGTAACATACATTTAATTTGCTTACTCTTTGCTTATAGTACACACGCAATACAAACATTGTTTAACTATAAGCAAAACGTGACATACACACCAGTATTTCAATTAAACTAGTTTATCCCAAAAACTTAATTTTAGCTGGGAACATAATTTGGTTAAGTATTTAATTGCCGTCTAAATTACAGTATTTTTTTTACTGGATTTCTTTATGTTTGATCTGAGTACTGATCTGATTGTTCTTTTTTTACTGCAGTAACAATTTTTAGAAATTTGGAAACATGATAAAGTAAACAAACACATTAAATATTAATAATTAGCCAAATAAATCGCTTAAAATTATAACCAATTTGCTTCCTTATTAGAATTTTGTTTACAACATCTTGTTTTCTATATCATATAATAGCTACTTTGCTAGTATAACAAATAGTTGGAAGCTGAGTTGAGCAATCTTCGTTTCTGCGTTTCTTAGTAAAATGTTTTCTTGATTGTAAAAGAGTCAAATTATCCAGTCTATTTTTTACGAGAGAGCAAATGAAAGAAAATACTTTTATTCTCATGGCTTATTCACTGATCTATTCCATCTCGAATTATTGAAAATAAAAAAATACAATGCAAGTATTTTGGAGAATAGGACAAAGATCACGTAATTTTTCGTCATTTTGACATGCACGTTTTTCACTGAAGTTAATTTTACATTTTTATTCATTTTAATATGGAATTCCTCTTTAAAATCCGCCATGCATAGGAATCAGACAGGTTGTTAGAAAAAATATTAAATGACCAAATTTTAAAATCTGTGATGGGATATTATTATGTCATTCTTTTGGAAAATTAATACTAAAAATATAAACAGTTTAGTTTAGGGTAAGGTGATAGCTCGTAAAATTACATGGTATTTTCGTAGATTTTTTGTGTAAAAAACGTAATAGAATTGTAGTCAAAAGCCGTTTGCCGATTATACCAGATACAGTTGACTCTGGCTCTCCTAGTCATTACGGGCGGCAGAATACTTGACCAGTAAAGCTCATGATCAGGTTATCATCTTTTGACTTCATCGTATAAAAGAAATGATTTTAATAAGGGCTTAAAATTGAAAAAAAATGAAATGAATAATACCAGTATTATTTTTAAAAGTGTGACTAGCTAGTATAATCATGAGACTAAATTAAGTATCATAGTGGCATAATTTGTCAGTTTATTATCATCTTTGGGAACCGAGTTGAATATATGCGAAAACTGGGGTGAAATAAGACACGACTTCAAAGGCATCATCTATTTTGCACTGTTTTCCATGTTTCTTAAATTTTTTTTTGTGACACAGATAAAAACTGGCAACTCGGAACAAGGACTTTTGATTGAATTCAATAACTTTCAGTAAAATTTGTAGTACATATTTTTTTCGATTATCAATCATATCTGCTAAGTATATTAGTAATGCACAATGTAGTTAGGCAGTGCGCACGCACACGCTCTGTGATAAATATTTATTGTGCATTAGGCAGAAATTTGCCAAAGTCGATGTGGAACAGATGGCCGTTAGTGGTCAACATGATGTTATCGTTATGTCGGTCACATATTCCCAACACATAGGTGAGCACGCAGTATGCGGCGCAAGTCACTGTGAAGTTTTCTACGGCTCTTTTGTAGTCGACTGTGTTCGGATTCATTTTTGGCAAGCCAGTCGGCAATCGGCCTGTCTTGGAATGCCCCAGTGACTCCGTATTCTGCTTGGATTTTACACAGCGTTTCTGAGTTGGGCACCATTTCCGGGATACCTTCCATTCCCACCGATTAGAGAAACAAATGGTCTTACACTTTATTCACAGAGGATATGCATTTTGCAGTTGAATGAATGAATTAGGGATGGATAAGCTGGGAACGTGCTCACTGCTAATTAAGTAGTTGTGTTTCTGTTTTGCAATTAATTTTTGTGCTCACTGTCGAAATACATACATGACTTAATGCAGGTCATGAGTAAAAAAATGGAGGTTCATTAAGAAAATAAAAATGGGAGACTAGCAGAGTGTAATATTCATTAAAATTTATTTAATCGACATTCCTTGAAATACAATGTTGAAGTAATTACATTCGACAGTAATTACAATTCTATTTAAATTAAAGCAAGAAAAATTTCGTAACATTTTTCCAAAATAACTGACGATTTCTACAACCTTATGATATATTTTCCGTTTCTCGGTCCTATCTACTTTATGCTTTCTAGACTAGTACCATTCTACATTTTAATACAACGGTAAATTACATCAGGAAATCTCGATATAAAGAATGATATATACAATTAATTTCTAGCACTACTGTCATAAACCATCAAGTTATAGCAATCAGTCACTTCTGGATTATATATTTACATTCGTTGTCTGTTAAGAGAGCACTGCTCATATTTGAATGATTACAGCATTTTGGAACACCGGAAGCATGAAACTACTTGCTTCAGCTCTTCTTTGGAAACATCTTCAAGTTGAAGCTCGTCCAAATCTAGCTTTACAATGGTTTCTGCAAATGGCCCAGTAAGAAGCTCCTTGATTCCTGACACAGTAATCTGGTAAATGCACAAAAAAATATTGAGTGTATTTTCTTTATAATTTCCTGACACGAGTACAATTGTTTGAATTTATGAGTTGTTGTAGACTTCTCACCGAGTTTATAGCATGACGAGAATGTAACCGGAAACTAGCGAGCTTCAAATGTCGAAATACATTTCTAAAAGCGGCATCTGTAATCCTCGGCATTTCTTCAAGATTGTAGATGCTAAGATGCTTCAATTCTGCAGGAACAACGAGCATACATAAATATTTACATTGTCTAAATTTAAATTTTGGAAATAGAAATATTTTTTTCAGCTGAAACCTTTCTTACTTTTCAAGTTGAGGAAAGCTGGTCCACTTGCACCTACTCCATCTCCCACGAAACCCTTGTTTGTCAGCTTCCGGCAGTCATGCAAGGTAACATCCTCCAATAAAGGGAGTTTATCCCACAGCCCCAAAAAGAAACTGTTATCCCCTGGACAGCTGAAAAGGGCCAGCTTTTTCACGTTCCCACAAGAAACTCCAAAATTCCTAGGAATCGGAAATTGCATTTTCTTCAATTCTTCACCGTACCCTAAGGTCAACTCCTCCAACTTGGGTAGCTTCAACCCCCCGTCGAGGAAATGAAGATAAGTTTTTGTGTAGCTATCCACATGCACTACCATTTTCCTTAAATTAGGCCACTCAGGATATCGGTTTGCAGACATTTGCGGCAAGGGTTGCAGAAGGTGAATGAAGATATCCTCTAGAGCCGGCAATTCCAGAGGAAATACACCAGCGTTGTAACCCTCCGCAATCAAAGAATGTATGATACTCCCAACAAGTAGTTTTCTGTCAACCCTTCCGTTCTCATAAAGAATGCCATCTAAGTGTTCGCCGCTAATCTTGATGACGACGCCATTGTCACGGCAAATAGCGACCATCCTTAAAAGCTCCTTATTGTCGGTACGTAACAAGTTATTCCAATCGTAAACAAGTTTACTCCGGCTTTTCATCCCACCGCGGCGTTCAATTAATTGTTGGACAGGAGCAAAGTTGGTTCTGTTAGAATCCACTGAATTCATATCAAAATATTGGGGGTCCGGTCGAAAAGGATGTAAGAGCTTCTCCAAATTGTTAGACACTCCATTGAGGATATTCCACATTGAGTCCATACAGTCAGTAGAGTTCAGCTTGAAAATTTTGAGGTTTTTAAAAGATGGTGGGATGAAGAAGCACGTTTCGAGTTTTCTCGGCTTCTCTTCAAATTGAGCAGATCCTTCGAAAGTTATCATCTTGAAACACCGCAACTTCTTCAAATTTACCAAACTTTCATAAAAGCCAATTTCCTTTGTGGAGGTGAACGGGATGAACAGCTTGTCTAATTTCAAGTTGGTCACGTATTTGCTGTAGCGTCTCATGAATTCTTCACAGTGTTCATCTTCGAAAAACGACCTTCGCTCTGAGGGTCCCTTTTCAGCTTCATTGGCAATGTGGAGTCGGGAAGGTGGTGGTACATCCAGTTGGAGAAACGCTTCCAGAGTCTCATCTTTTTGACTGGAATCAATTTTCAGCTCCCACTTTCCCTGATGACCTGGCTGAGGTGTCCAAATATAGGCGTTTGCAAAGGCCTTGGTCTGCTTGGAAACTCGACGTAATCTGAGTAGATCGTTATGATCCAGACATGGGAACACATGCTGAATCAACTAAAAATAAATAATAATACATCAATTAAAAACGTGTTTAAGTTAGCAATTAATGAGGACACCATAATTTACTTCCAAAAATTCTTACCACATTTTCTGGAATGCTCAAAAGGTGAGTCATGATGATGACCAGGATACAAACCGATGATGATACCCTCAAGACAATGATAATATTTATAAATCTCACTGTGCTATTTATCTCAATTTTACACAAAGTAATTTTTTAGATTCAAGAACAAAACAAAAGCATCTATATTAAGAACGTACGGAGATAACCCTGATTTTAATTAGGATGCTTTCTCTTGATGAAGAAATTAAACCACATTTTCGGGAATGGTCAAAAGCTGAGTCATGGTGTTGATAAGCAAGTTAGAAAACCCTTTAGTTTAAAAAGCGATGAATTTCTGAGATAACAAGAACGCAGAACTGCGTGTAAAACAAGTGTATATTTTCACTAATTGTTTTTAAAATGGAAAATGTTTTTTCTTGAAAAAAAATCCACCCACACCCACGTCTCACATTCAATAATCAGGATCAGCACCAGCACAAAATAACAAAATTCCAACTATGGTTATATTTTTAGTACTACTTGTCTATCAGTTTTACACTTTACCACTTCACAACATCCAATAATTAGCGGTGTATTAAATAACCATAAACGTATTCCACACAGACACGTAAAACTGGAAATATGATGGAATCCTAAAAAGCAATACTGGTTATGTGGATGGTTTCAGACAGTTTGGTTGACTGGGATAGACTTTTTTCCTGCTATCTAGTGTACCTACAACCAAGTGCATGTGGTGAGCTAGATGAAGAAATCTTAATTCTCGTCAAGTTGTACCTTCCTGGCACCTTGGCAGAGCAGCATTTAGCAGTGGATATACTTTTCATGTCTCGAAATTACTTGACTACTCTGCTCTCTGTTCATTAGAATAAAATGAAATGAAATTAAGACAGAAACGCAGCTAAAATGCAAATGCACTTAATCAGTTTAAAAAAATGGAGGTCAATGTTCTTATCTGTGATTTCGGATCTAGCTTGGTTTGGAATGCTGTATGCTTGCAGTTAGCAGTAGGGCTGGAGATGGAGATGCATGTTTGTATCATGATCATGTATTGGTATTTTAACTTTTTGGTGAAATGCTGTCGTTGTGAATTACCTTTGTACCTTTACCATTCATTTACACATACATACACATACAGTTTTAATTCAATTAGCAACAGGGAAAGTCAGATTTTGTAAAAAATCAATTCAGTAAACTTGAAACTAAATTTTGAACAGTTCTCATTTATTTTTTAAAAAAATATGAAACTTTATTTGATGACCGAAAACTACACTTGACGGCCAATTACATGCACGACTGCAACAAAAAATACTATCTTGTTCCCTGTGTTAGCTACTAGCTAGCTCTTGGATTTAAATGGATTAGACAATGTACATCCCATTCCACATCAATTAATATTCAATCAGTAAATCAATATTCAATCAGTATATGCTCCATTTTAGAAAATTCGTATTTTTTTGTGTGTAAAGTAATGTCATAGTAACGCGCTCGTGAAAATATATAATTTTCCTAGTCAACAAGTCAGTTGACAAAGTTCCCAAAATTATTAAAGTTTTAAACTTAACAAACATGGAATTCTGAAGTAATTTTTTTAACATGTTAACTTAACTATTTCATTTGAGGTGCAATATTTTGTTATTCCATTTTAAAGCATACATACAGTGTAATTCAGTTGTCTGTCATTATTGTATTGTTGCGGAAGTAAATACGATTTGAAGAAAATGAAACAAGAAATAAGCTGTACTTTTTCATATGGCAAAATTAGGGGGGCACACAGTGACATACTTATTTTTCCCACACATTTGATAAAAATTTAGACTGGACGTAAAATTGAATAGTTAGATAAATAAAAGAATAACTTGATTTAGAATAATTATGGAAATTAGTATTTGTAAGAGATTACTTATTTGATATTTTGTGAAAGCAATTTATTTCAGCATTGAATTAACTACAACAAGCCAAACAATAACTAAGTCGACATTTGCTACAATCCTACAAAAGTACTATAATTAGTTAATTTAATGTCATTAGACGAGAAAATCAGAACAAAATCACAAATGACATGAAATTAATTAAAATCACTGCAATTTTACAATCCTCCCAAATGTAATCTTAAATTTTAGCAACTTATCAATCACTCATTTAACACAATTAAAAAATGACTGATTGTGAGTCTGATTTCGTTCTATTGTTGCCTCGGATTTTTCAGAACCTTCTTCTTCGCCTTCAGCTCCCTCCTCACTTCGTTATTGTTTGGTTCTCCAATCTTCTACTCGATTATTTCAAGTTTCACCTCACCCTCCTCCACTTGGCAGTTCTCGTGCTCATTAAGGTTTACCTGTTGGCCATTCCCTTCTTCCCCAACGTCTTCCATCGACTCTGGTTCAGTTTTCACTATTGGCTCCACCCAGTCACTTTCCAATTTAATCTTCTTCAAGCCAGTATTCGCAATTATGTCATTTCGGCGAATTACCCTCGATTTTGTTGATCGCTTCTTTTTCTCTTTTCGATATTCACTGCTAGTAGTGCCACTGGACACAGATGTTGCCGCAGCTTCGTCACGGGTATTCAACAAGTCAGCGGAGGGACCATCTTCGGTCAGCCCGGTGGCTCGTCTTGGCGAAGGTGGTACCTTCATTAACAGTGCCTCGCATTCTTCGTACGAATCACAACCAAAATTGGCAAAATCCACTTGGTCGCCATACATCCAACTCCATTTCACTGGCATTTCATCATCTAATTGATTTTTTGCAGAGACTCCGACCACCTTCCAAATCCCTTCCCAACTCAACTCATAAGTCACCTCCAACTCTGTCCCATACTTGATCCCATCACTAATTACTAAATATCCATTCAAGCATTCCACACCTGGTTCAAATCTAGATTGACTAATTCGATATCTCACCCTGTCGTGTTTAAAATTCAAAGTCCCCCTGACACAGGTTTCCGGGAGTATGCTTTCAGCTTGAGTAACAACATTGTGAGGATCAATCCTAACCATTGTTCCCATCATGTTTCGGATTCGACGTCTAATGTTTTTGGGAATCGTGCTAAGCAAAGCAGCTCCCTTTGCCGGAAAATACTTGCATGGGTCCATTTCATCATCCTCTACAACGGCCACTTTAATTGGATACTCTCCTACAAAGTTTAACGCCTTCGAAATGACCTCCTTTCTCCTAATAATTGGAATCCCGCCACTCATTTGAAGACGTGCCAATTTTAACTTTAAAATCTCATCTTTATCCTCAAATGCTCCCCATGACTCCAGCAAACTGATTGCCTTCACAGCAAGTATTCTCTTGCCATCAGTGTCATCCTCAGATATCATGTGGTAAAGAATAGGATGTCCGAACAAGTCAATGATAACCCAATCCTGGGAATAGCTATTCTTTAGGATTTCCGCTTTTTTCTCATGGAACCAGTAGAAAGCTGCAAGCCCTTCTGCTGAGGTTAAATACACATCTTGAACTCCAGCGAATAATGCAGCCTGTTTCAGACGAAGCCGTTGTGCACTTTTATAATGCATGGGAACTACAAGGATTGCCTGTTGACATACAGAACCTCCATTACATCCAGCATCAGCTTCCAAATACTTGATGATTAGCCGCGCATTTGAAAACAGGCGAGGTGAGTCAAAGACTCCTAATTCTTTGAGGTCGACAGACTGGAATGGCTGACTTTGATTCATGTCTGAAGGTCGCCAAAAGCCAACACGCCGCCGAACGTCTCCATGGTATCCGTAGACGAGCACCTTCTCATTAGTGGGTTGTGCAAAATTGCTTTCATATCCATATTTGTTTTTTACTACTACCATTTTTCCATCTCGCATCATTCCCATAAAAACACAATCATTTCCTGAGTTTTCACAATCAAACTGCAAGACAAGTGGAGGGAAAGTTGCTTTTTCCGATTGTTCTGAAAGAGGTCTCGTAAGATTTGCAACTGAAACACAAAACAATTAACAGAATGGGTAAACAAATATTAGTCCACTCATAAATACTTGTTCATGCAGTACTGTAATCAAATTTTGACAAAATAAATATTCAACTAATCATTTAAAAACAACTTACATTGGTTCTCCGTAACAGTTTTATTAATGCACTTTGTCAGCTTTGCTTCCTGTTCCGGAGTAAAAACCATTCCAAACCCTTCAAATTCCTTCTTCAAGTTGCTAACAATGGAAACCGAAAGCCCCAATGATGATGAAGAGTTTCCTCCAGATTTCGCCATGACTGTTCCGTTGTTATTCGCCACTTGTTCCATCGTCTCGTGTCAGTGTCTGTCTCAGTATTAACCTCTGCCTTCAGCAAAATGAAATGATCTGAAATTTAAAATAAACAAGCAAAAGCTAATTAGATAACTGCTGGAAATTAACAATCTAAACGACTACATGTTTTATTCAACAGAAAGCACACGTGATCCTTACTCAGATTTGTATGTGTAGTTTCACTTTCAAGTCGCAAAAAGCTTTGCTTAAATGTACCCAAAATACAACAGTGAAGTTCAATCAATTCGGAATCATACACAACTTTTTTTCTGCAGCAACAAAATTCCAATAAAGTTTTTTATTTTTAGTACTACTTTTCTATCAGGTTTACACTTTACCACTTCACAACATCGAATGATAGCGGTGTACACATAAACCATAAATATATTCTACTCAGACATGGCCCTGGAAAGGTATTATGATTTTAAAAAAGTTACAAGTTGGAATGAGCATGTTGATGGCTCCATAAAATTTAGCTGAGAATTTCACGGGTACTCCTTTTCCCCTTCATGGTCAAATGTACCAGACGAGTGATCAGAGTAAGCTAAGTAAAGAAATCTTAATTGCCGTCTAGCAATACCTGCCTGGCTGGCACCTTGGCAGTCAGAGCAGCATTCGAAATGGACATGCTTTTCATCTCTTGAGATTTCGTGTCTACTCTGCTTTCTGATAATTAGAATAAAATTGAATGATTGGGTTAAATTCTTACATAAATGCAGCTAAAATGCAAATACATTTAATCAGTTAAAAAATGCAAGGTGCCAATGTTCTTATCTCTAATTTCTGATCTGGCTTGGATTGGCATGTTGGTATGCTTTTAAAAACTTGTATATGTTGAGATCTTGTATGAATTGCCTAAAAACACTATTGATTTGAAGAGTAAACTAAACTCAAAAATATCAACTGCTTGGATGATTGATGAACGGTTTTTGTACATCACTTGCATTTCCACAGATGTCATACATGATGAGACGAGGTCTTCTACTTTAATTTTAATTTTTGATTGTCTCTGTTTTTTCATCCTACAACTATCATTCCACTGATAATTTGTAATTTGTGAGGAAAGGTAATCAAAAGCATTTCTTTTTTTTCTGGGGTAATATGAACCATGAGAATTCCGTTTGTTGTAGTGTTCATACACGATAATAAAATGAAATTAATTAGCTGTGCGGCAAAAGGAAATAGTACTTTACCTTAATTGTTGGGCAGGCGAAGGCATAGACGTTTCTAATTCACCATTTTTAAGTTTTGTGTTACCAGCTTTTAGAAAATTTGCTGGCATTCGGGTGAAAGCATTTAGTCCCTTCTCATTGTCATTTTGAAGCTTAAAATACAAAATCATTTTGCATCGACAAGTAGAATTTCAGTTAAACTTTTCAGCAATTAGTGCATTACCGACTATTGCATGTAGGCAAAGAAGATACAATGGAATCTAGCTATCCTGGTCATGGATGGCGACAAAGAACGTGACCAGCACATGATCAGTTTCCCATCTTTTGACTTCATTCGCAAGTAAAGAAATTGTTAGAGTAAAAAACGTAGTTGTAAGAATGCAAGCATCTCAAGTTCCATAAGGAATATTTGCAGGCTATTATCTTTTTACGAAGGAGATTATCGGTGAAAATGAACAAGGTAAAAAGGCAAGCTGATTAGTCGTGGAATGTCACATAAATAAATTTTATACAAAATTTGGAAATGAAAGACTGAAATAGAATGCATAAATTGATAATTAGTTTTTTTTCGTAGTTTTTTATTTATTTTATCATCATTAGACTTACGTAAGTCATGTCATCAATATTACAACTATCTTAATAGACTTAGCAACTGAACATTACATAAATAAATAATAGCACATCGCAGTGCAGTGAGTTTCGTTTCGCTCATAACTTATTTTCTCTGTACAACTATTTAAAATTCTATCATATTCATGAACAACATATAATTAAAATGGTTAATATCATCCTCTTCCTTCTTTGATTATGTACAGTGTTCACCCTTTTTACCAATTTCCTTTACTTCATTTTAAAGTTTACACATTGTCTCAAAAGCTAAATTAAAATTTCCTTTTTCGTTTCATAGTAAAAAATGGCCAGTCATGATCAAAGGCGATATCAATACTTCTTCCGTATCGTCGAAACATTCCGTGCCATTTTTT
>JAQFZG010004528.1:0-11633 GCA_034695465.1 Entomobrya nicoleti
CTGCAAGCCGGGTTTCGGCTACTTCTTTTCGACTAGTAAAATGGCTGTTTTCGTTTCGACTAGAAAAATTTCGACAAACATTTTTCGACAAGGGGTAACACTACAAGAGGCTTTTCTGACATATTATACAGACCCTTTTAATCCACTGAAAAATGCACATTTTTAATTTTTCATAAATAATAATTAGAATAAGAATACAAATGTTTTAACATGTTTACTCTTAAGGTAATTCAGTTTATTCTCATAGCTAAAATTTGCTTCGCAGAATTACAAAATGCAACACAAGTTACTGTTTACACTAGTGTTGCTTGGGGAGGTAAGGAAATTGCAGTTGTATTATTCCAAACCGCTAACTTATTATTAAATGTGATTTTTTTTGAATCGTATTTCTAAGAAACCAACACGACATTGATATTTTACAGTGTACTAATTTTTCGAGCAATGTCGCCAAACATGTGTCATCTCTTAAAGGCCACACAAATTGTGCTAGACTTTATGAAGACGTGGACTGCAAGGGAAAGTTTCTTGAATTATTTCCATATTCTCCCTGCCAAGGAAACCTGTTTCAATGGAACTTTGCTAAATTAGCAGCCTCAGCACGACCATGTGGTGACCCATGTGATGTCACTTTGACGGGACCGGTACCTTCAAAATCTGGAATAAATGTGTCAGTTTATGAATTGCCATTTTACAGAGGTAAAATATAATATTTAACGCTAAACTAAATTTAAATATATCTTCTCAATTTTTTAACGCTTTTCTAGAAACAATGGCAAAACTAAATTCGAAAGGATGCACCAAAGTTCCCCGAAAGTGGAGAAAGATTGGGAGGAGGCATACGCGAAAGCATTGAACTCCGTCCAGGTTATCCGTCTATTGACGATTTAAACCGCTGGAGAGAAAAAATTCAAGTTGTTAGTGCAATAAGCCATTGTAGCCATAAATGCAATAAAAATAAGGAAACCGAAGTATTTTCTAATTGTATGGAGCCAACAAAAGAAAATCCTGTAGTTATTTACGATGAGACCAACTTTAACTGAAATTCGCTTCCTATTAGTTTCTCAGGATACAACCAGTGTGTTCCACTAGATCAATTTGATTTAACAATTTGTCCTGTGGCAAGATCACTTTTATTTTGTGATCCTAAAAAAACTAAATTCTAAATTTTCATAGGCAACATTATGTAATATTTACTAAACCTTTTTTAGCTAAATTAATTATTATTACTAAAAATAATCTTTTCAAGGCACTTACAATGAAAATTTCCAGTGTACTTTTCTTTTCAGCCATCATGTTATGCAAAAAAATACAAAAACAGCCAATTCCAGTACTCAAAATAATAAAACTTGACTTTCAGCATCAAAGCCACGACTGGTCTTGAGAGTCGGGTCATTATTACCACCCGAAATGTCATAAGTTTTATAACCTTGAAATCTTAAAGCATACATTATTATAACCAACTTGAAGAAAATTGAAGTGTTAAAATGCTTACTGAACATGCATGTTAATGAACTCAAAATATATAACATTCAAATTTTCCTAGTATGTATGTAGGTATATATTGTTAATTGTCAATCTATTGTGTAAAAATGTCCTGTCATGATTTTTTCCGTGGCGCCCAAATTAAGCAAATGAAATCTTCAGCTAATAAGATGTGAAAGTCATTGACTAGTGAACAGGTAGAGAATACATGATCATAAAAATATTTAATAGACTCTTAAATTCATGTTCAAGCAATGCATTACTTTGAGAAGAAGAACTATTTATTCTACATTTTTTAAACTTCTACTTAACTATCAGTAAGACACGTTGGTAAATTAACAGCAAAAAATACATTCAATTCAAACATACACGCAATGATCAAAAATGTGAAATACAACAAGAGAGACACAAACCCTACTTTTTTATCCAAATAAAATCTATTACAAGCTAAGACAATATACAAAATAAATAAACATAGCAAAAGCGTAACAACAGAGTATTTTAAACCACTGGAATTAATTTGTATATAATTCACAGGCTCATCATCAGCAATCAAACTTGCACGAATCAACCAAGGTCCACCAAGACAAATCAGAATGTCAAATATATTCGAACCAATTGCGTTTCCCATACTCATTGAAGCCAATCCTTTAAAAAATATATTTAAATAGAAAAATATACCATTTTTGAGGTAACTTCCAATTAATAAAATTAATTTGTAATTAGAAACCTTTTCGAGCAACAATTATACTAGAAACGAGATCCGGGATTGATGCCCCAGCAGCCAAAAACGTTAGACCCATCACGCTATCAGGAATGGACAAAGTGTGACCTTAGAAAATATAAATCTTATTTTTATTTTCATAACTCATTGACCAACTTTTTAGAATTGTCATATATTTATTTACCTATTACTGTAATCATCCATGAAATAAAAAAGGAAAGAACTGCAATCCAAATTTTACACATGATAAACGAGATTAAATACCATTTCCTAAATTCTTCGTTCCTACAGTTTGGAATAGTCAGTTTAAATATTATTTTGGGTGGCAGAGTTATAATCTGCCATATTCCTTTCAAATTTGTCATTTCGTATGTTGGATGAGTTGACATTCTGTGTTCGTCGTCGAGCTCTAAAATTTACACATATTTTTGTTACTTTTAATCCAACTAAAGTAAATAATTCTTTCTTGTGGAAAATTAACATATTTTACCTGGTCGTTGTAGTAGTTCGTCACTATCACCGATCACATCTGACCTTAGCCCTGTTTCAAAGTTTGCTTCTAAAAGAGGAGTTTTCTCTGATAAAATTGCATTCCCGATGACTTCAGCTAAACCCTCTTCAGCTGAGTTTGAATTTAGTGCTCCGCATAATCCTGTAACGTTGTATTCTACCCATTTTCGTACTGTCGAATTTATACATATTACTATAAACGACAAAAATATACAAATAAAATTTATTATTAAATGTACAAATTAAATGTATCAAATGTAGAAAGTGTGACTTACCGAATATGTAAACAAAATAAACAAGAACAAAACTGACAGCTTGATACCAAAATATGCGACGGTTGTCCAAGAAAATTATTAGTAAACAGCCGGAAATCGTGTAAAAAATGCCATCCCTCGCAAAAGGGTACCACTCAAGCGATATAGCCTAACAAAATAAAATAAATAAGTTACTATATTGCAAATAATTTATGTGTATATTTTTTAAGCACAAATATTCACACGTTTTTTGAGAAAAGTCCAACACAGGCCGCCACACCCAAAATATTAAACACTCCAGATCCCAAAATTGTACCCACGCCTATATCTCCTTGGGTGATGAACGTTGCAATCAAGTTGGTATATAATTCGGGAGAGGAAGAAGCTATTGCCATTAGTGTAGCACCGGCAACGTCACCAGAAATATTGAGCTCTTGAAGTAAAAATAGAAGATTGATTTTTTATACCAAAAAATATTTTTATTATTTTAAAGTTTAATTTTTTTACTTTAGGAACATTACCATCACAACAGCATTCAATACAAGGCACAAAATAATCTTGACAAACTAGAGCCAAACAGTAAAACATGTAGATTGACGCTATAAAATGAATTGAAACGTAACCAAATCGTCTTTCATGTTGAGTGAAAGGGTCCGGAGGAAAAGCGTCTATTGATGGGGGAGTGCAGTTTACTGGGGTCTCCTCTACTTTTACAGCTGACTTTAATGAGCTTTGGGAGCTAACGCTATTAGTAACTATGATGGTTGAGCTTAGACCAAAATTTATAAATATTAAACACCAAACTACAAAAATGCACTGCATATTTAACCGAATAAAGAATTAGTCAGTATATTTTATAGACAACTTTTTGCGATTTTAACACAATTATTAACAGTTTCTATTCTCTACATATCTAAATGAATGACAAAAAAATATGAGATGCTGAAGAAAAGCTTGAAAATTTGAGTAATTTAAGTTATTCATTTTCAGACTAGTTTAGTGTAGTCCATGTTATTCGACATTTACTTAATGGGCTTATGTACATATGAGATAATATGATTAAGTAAACGAATGTTACTCCTGTGTCTTATTTTGAGTGTGAATATGTTAATGGTTATGTTTACTAATCATCACGTATCCACACAACCTGATTTTAATACATTACACATAAGCATACAGTTTAATAATTTGTTTGTATAAAAAAGCAGTGTTTTTCCACAAAAAAGTGTAAGAGTAATTTAGTTTACTATTGTGTGAACAAACAATTATTTTATTTATACATAGGGATGAATGGCTTTTACTTTTCTTATACCATTTTATTGGAATTTTTACTTGAACAAATGAAGGGGGATGACCAAATCACAGTTATATTTTTTTGATAAAATGCATAATGTACAATATTAAGTTAATAAAATAAAAGGCTTTATAATAAAAATATATTTACGATACACATTTATTTTTTAACATTTTTTAGACCGAAAGGGTTTTTATTATCTGGTAAAAATATTTGCATAATTGTACATCAGAATGATCGATGTCGATGTCTAACTATCTGTTTTACAAGTTGGTAAGTTAACAGTAAAAAACACATTTAATTCGAACATACAAGCAATAACAGTAAAAGCTAAATACAATAAAAGAGCCACAAATCCGACTTTCCTATCCAAATGAAATCTATTACAAGCTAGAATCACATACAAAAGCAACAAACTGATTAAAAGCGCAACAACCGAGTATTCTAAACCTCCAGAATTTATTTTGATGTAATTCTCAGGTTCATTAGCAATTATACATCCACGAATAAGCCATGGGATGCCAAGACAAATTAAGACATCGAATGTATTCGAACCGATAGAGTTTCCCATGCTCATTGCTGCCATTCCTAAAAATAAATCATAATTAGAATTAGAAAATATACAAACTGTAAGTTTACTGCCAATAGTAAAATAATTAGTAATAACTAACCTTGACGAGCAACAATAATGCTAGAAACGACCTCTGGAATTGATGCCCCAGCTGCTATAAATGTTAGACCCATCACGCTATCCGGAATGGACAAGGTATGACCTTAAAAGAAAAATTAATTGTTAAAATATTTAATTGAATTGTTTTTATAAAATTAAATATTTTACCAATTATTGTAATAGTCCATGAAACCAAATACGAAAGAATAGCAATCCAAAAAATACACATGACAAACGCCACCGGATACCATTTTCGAAATACTTCTTTGCTGCAATTTGGAATGGTCAGTGCAAAAGCTAGTCTTGGTGGCAGACTGATAGTTTTATGAAATCCTTCCATTATTGTCATTTCGTATGGTAGTCTACTTGATGTCCAATGAGTTGCGTGATCTGTATTAAACATAATCGATACAAAATAATTAAATATTTACCACATGACTATAAAATAAAGGATTATGGGTATTATTTCACCTTGTCGTTGTAATAGTTCATCCCCATCGCTAATACGCATCCAAGAACTTTCACTTGGGGATCTCAGCTCCTTTTCAACTTTGGGTTCTAAAAGGGGAGTTTTCTCTGATGAAATAGTTGAAGCCATATTCTGACTAGTACTTGCATTTATAATGGTATTTGTATCATCCTCATCTGAGTCGGGATCCAATCTTCCAAATAATCTTGTGACTAAACATTCCACTCGTTCTTTTAACGTTGAGTTTATATACATGACTGTGAAATATACACCCATAAAATACATCATAAATTTTAATTTTAAAAACTGGCATAAATATGATAAGGCAAGAGAAAAAGGGCCATCGCGAAAATTTGTCCGTTAGTCGGTTTTCCAATTTTAATAGCTTGCTCCATCTAAATGCAATGCAACTTTGAAAAGTGACGGACGGACATTTTTTCCTGATGGTTCCTTTTCTCTCGCCCTTTCACGTATGGTCAGTAAACTTAAAATATTAATTTTAAGTTGGTTGTGCTTACCAAATATGTACACTGCATACACGACCACAAGAACCAGAGCTTCGTACCAATAAATATGACGTTTTCCCAAGAACAATATTAGAAGAATGGCTGAAATGGAGTAGAAAATGCAGTCTCTTGTGAAAGGATACCACTCCAGAGGCAGAGCCTAATAAAAAATAAACTTTGGAAATAATAGGGAACTTATTTTGAGACGAAAACAAACCAAATTTCCTTACCGTTTTGGACGCAAGTCCAACGCATGCCGCTACTCCCAAAATATTAAAAACTCCAGACCCCACAATCGTCCCCACACCCAAGTCCCCTTTTGTTATAAACGTTCCAACCAAATTTGTGAAGAATTCGGGGGATGAAGTAGCAATGGCCATGAGAGTAGCTCCGGCAACATCACCAGGAATGTTGAGCTCTTAAAAAATAACAGTGCAATTTTTATATTAATGTCAAATAAAGTATTTCAGTAAAATTATTTTTAAAGTGATGATTTACCTTCACAACAGCATTCAATACAAGGTACGAAATAATCTTGACAAACCAGAGCCAAACAATAAAACATATAAATCGATGCTATAAAATGAATAACAACATAACCCTGACGACGTTCATCCTGGGTGAAAATATCCGGAGGGAAGTCATCGATAGCTGGGGGAGTGCAGTTGACTGGTTTGTTAACGTTGCCGTTAGTTACTAAAATTTCAGCGGAGTTTAGATTTTCAGTGAAAACGAGCAATGGAAAAATACACAAAATTGTAAAAACTATACTCCAAAAAACAAAAATAGTTTTCATAGCTCTCTAGATGAACAGTAATTTAAATTACAAAAAATGTTTTCACGTTTATAAATTTATCCAAGTTGAAAACGATCACTTCTCCACTTGGTTGCTTTAGAAAATGTGTTAATTTTTTGGGATATAAGTAAAGATCGCTGATCAATTCATACATTGTATGACATGGCATCAGCTTTGTCATAAATCTGACTCTATGACGTAGATTTGTTGACATATATGCTACTTGATTGCTGCTTTACAATATTTTTATGAAAAAATTCCAAATAAATTATATACCTTAATCCTACCGGCATTTACAGATTTATGCATTCCAAAATTAGGGCTTGTTCATACATTATTCAAATGTGATGTAATATTTACAAAATTTTATAAACAAATAATGTAATACATATCTAATACCAATACTTTAAATTACTATTTTGTATTTTCTTTATTGGTCAAATTAGGTTTACAGGAAATAAAATGAATAGTATGCTTTAAAGCAGGGCTCACTTATTATATGAATGATACATATATTTTGTTTTAATTTGACACATATTTTGGTATAGTTATTAAAATTTGCAATTAAGTATCTATGTATGTATTTGTATCAATCAAATCATTCATATAATATTAATTTATAATCAAAGAAAAAACTTTATAACAAACACACATGAACTTTCAGTAAAATATCAAATGTGAATTAATTTAAAGCACTCATTTTAATGTACGAACAAGTTACCACTACGCAACCAAATACGAATATTCAATATTAATTTTACTGAAGTAAATTTTTATAAGTTTGTATTTAAAATACACGTCTTCCACAGATTTTTCATCAAACTTATCCATGTCTTTTTTTATAATCCAGCGAGATTTAATAAATTTTTGCACATAGTCAGTTCATAGGTTAAACTGAAGTTGTCATTTAAACGTGTGATGATAAGTGCTAATTTATATCTTGTGAATGTGACGGCAACAACACTCAAATTTCATAAGCTCCCCGTCAAGCTTTATCCTTCACCTTGTAAACTTTCTTGAATGACGGACAACTCTCATGAATTAAGATTGTGCACGCATACATAATGAATGATTGAGGTTAAGATGCAAGCAAAGTGATAAATTAAAATGATGTAACTTTCCTAACCCATTTTTCTGACATAACAACTAACTCGTCTTTACTCACCAAACTGTCCAGCCAGTTTGTTACCCAAATTTGATATAAAGATCATTTAATCAAAATTAATTTTTCCGGTTTACAAGTTAGCAGTGAAATAGTTTGCCAAAATGAATAAACTGGTGTGTGTTGACGATTTTAAAAGGGAAGCCTTCCAAAAATTAGGGAAAAGTGCTCGGGAATTTTATTTCTCTGCTGCCGATGATGAAATCACAATGAACGCTAATGTAGATGCGTTTTCAAGGTAATTGATAAAAAATATTTGATTATTCTAAAAAATAAGACGTTTCAAACTTACATTTAAAATTTATATTTTAGCTTGCTTATACGACCCCACATGCTACGTGACGTTTCCAATCGAAATCTTACCACAACCGTTTTGGGAAAACCTGTTCAAGTTCCCTTTGGAATTTCTCCATCCGCATTTCAAAGATTGGCTCATCCGGATGGCGAATGTGGGAGCGCCAAAGCTGCTGAAAAAGTTGGAGGAATTATGGTTCTCAGCATTTTTGGAAATTCAAGCTACGAAGAATTACAGGCAGCTGCTCCAACTGGAAGAAAATGGTGTCAATTTTATATGCATAAGGATCGGGATTTAACAAAAGCCCTTATAATGAGAGCAGAGAAAGCTGGATTTGAAGCTATGGTTTGTACAGTGGACTGTCAATATGTCGGAAATAGAAGAGTGAGCAGCAGAAATCCGTTGGAAATTCCACCGCATTTAAAGTAAAATAAACTATTTTTGAAAATTCATCTATTTATTTTTTGTAAAAATGTCATAATGATTTTTAAATATTTTTTTTAGATTACCAAATCAAGCTATTCACGAGTCGGCTATAAACAGTGATGATGGAGTGAATATATCACAAGCTCATGTTATTTTTGATCATGGGATCACGTGGGAGGGAATCGAGTGGCTTAAAAAGTTCGTAATTTTTACCATTTGATTTCTAACGAAATGTTTATTTTATAACTTAAATAATTTTTTTATTTCAAATTTTAGGGTATCAACACTTCCGTTAATAGTGAAGGGTATTCAGACACCAGAAGATGCTATAAAAGCAGTGGAATGTGGAGTGGATGCAGTTTGGATATCGAATCATGGAGGAAGGCAGATCGATACCGTTCCAACAACGGTAACATATTTTGTAAAAATTATTTTTAAGAAAGTTGTTGAAATTTTATGTCGATATTATTACTTTCATTTTAGATTAAAATTCTACCGGAAATTGTGGCTGCAGTTGGAGATCAAGTGGATGTCTATGTTGATGGTGGGGTTAGAAGAGGAAGTGATATTTTTAAATGTTTGGCTCTCGGTGCTAAAATGGCGTTTATTGGACGACCAGCGATTTGGGGTTTGGCTGTGGATGGAACTCGTGGAGTTACTAAAGTCATGGAGATTTTAAAGGAAGAGTTGGATTTAACAATGGCTTTATCTGGTAAAACTTTATGACAAAACATATGTACATAAGTCCCCTTATTACTACCTTGAATATTTTCTTTCAAGAAATGTGCATGTTTTTAATTTGACAGGAGTAAACGATGTGAGAAACTTGACACCGCAATATGTGGAATGGAAGGATAGGATTTCAAAGCTTTAAATGTCCAAAGAAAAAACGTTTTCTAAATTTTAAATGTAAAATTGTAAACTTATTTGTGTAGCGTGTTATTCAAAAGTACTAATCAATACAAAAATACACAATTTATTTATAATGTGATCAAAATTTAAAAAAGATATTTTATTTACTCATATGGTATTGCTGTATACATATTGAATTCACTACGAATATACACGTTCTATGGTTTATATATAGCAGGTGGTTCTATGGTTTTGCAGGTATTATAAATTTGATTTAGTAACAAGTTATAAAGCTAACAAATCACCAAGTCGAGAACTTCACAAATCCATTCCACTGATATTTTAATCTTTTGTCAAATTTCATGAAATTGCCAAACATATTAATTGAAAACACATTGAAAAAGTTGCCCCTGAATCGTATTAATTTTATTGATTTTTCATATACGAAATAGAGTACATACACCATATTAACATATTCATTGAACTCTAGTTTAGTTTTACCCATTGAATTATTCCAGAAATGAGAATTTGTGAAACTGGTTTATTCTAACGAACCATATGGCTATTGAATCTCATATTATTTAAATATCTTATTTGAATATCTTCGGTAGTATCAACTTATATACTAGACTAACAAATTGTAATAACAGCTAAACAGCTATTGAAATGCATGCACACATTTTTAATCTTCTTTGAAATAAACGTTGAAGCCTCCTCCAACCAAAATTCGTATTTCGCAATACGGATACATAGCCTCGTACAACTCAACGTCGTCCAGATATTCATGCAAACAAATATTCGATTTCTTCAAACACTTCAACAAACCCGTTATTTCCACAGATTTTGGGACCACCTTAAAAAAATAAAAACCATAGTTAAAGAGGACTTCTTCTAAATAGGAAACCCTTCACTATAGAAACCGTCCAAAAAATATATTGCTGACAAACACTTACCTGAGCATATTTCCTTTCCCTTTCTGGGCCTTTTTCGGTTACAACTTCCTTGTCAACTTTATCCCTGGGTTCTACATTCTCAGCTACGTTTGCCTTGCTTTCGATATTAACATGCCGAACTTTCTCTTCTTTAGCAATTGCAACATTGTGATCCTTGCCTTTGTAGTTGGACCAGAAGAAGTAGCTGGACAAGCTCAAAAATACTACTATCGCACTGACAGCTAATATATTCTTTTTGGAACACATTTTATTTTATTTTGAACTTTCTCCTCTTATTGAATTAAGCAGACAAATGTAATAATAAAATAATGTGCAATTGTTTTGGAGTTGCTTGTAGCCAAAATAGTTGCTCTCAGAAAATATTTGCAACTAAACGTAATCAAAGCTGTTGTAAGACTGAAACGTGATAATATAACTGATACCTGCTTAACTCGTATGTGTGAAATCGGTTTTGAATATGTATGTATTAATTAGACAAAAATCGAATAACTGTACTAGTTCTTATAACGAGAGATATTATATCTAAAGCAGTGTACGCCCGTCCGTCTAAAATGAACATGTTTAGTTTTGTCCACTGTGGAAATTTCCATAGTTTTAGACATGGACAATGGACAGTACTGGACAAAACCTCTAGGCCATTGAAATTAGGGAAATATGATACATCTGGATGGTAGACTGTGGGTAATGTGCCCATATTAAGGGGATTTCCAGGGAAACTTAAATAGTATATTTTTGTGTCATTCATTCTTTATTTGGGTTATTCACTTCATGATCACCAAAATTTTGAATGCACATGTACAGTACAATCTATATACGCAGGCGTAACAGGTTACAATTTTAAATGTGCTGTAATGATAACTGACACGAAAATTAAGACATCCCACCAATAATCAAGACTACATCAGTCAGTCTGCATAACTGTTATGAAATTCATTAAAATACTGCCTACACCTTCAAATGTGCCGGTGTACTTAAAGTTACTTGTGCCATTGATGGAGGATTACTTTTACAGATCAGAATGTGTGCATTGTGCAATGTGCATACACAGATCATCATCCATCACCTTGATCTTCAAATTTAAATGATTTATAACAAACGTTACAAGGAAATCATTCTGATCAGCTTTTCTTCTTCTTTCAATGTTATTTTTGTCTGTGGCACATGTATTGTTTAGCACAAGCACAGGCACACAGGATGGTTAAAAATTACATTTTAAAAGCATACACAGAATTACTTGACA
>JAQFZG010004529.1:0-11631 GCA_034695465.1 Entomobrya nicoleti
CTGTGTACTATGCATGTTAATTTTTTTTGTTCGCGACAGCGTGCCGTGCTAATACTACAAAGGTTACGGGGTATTATTTAATAAATGCATAAGAAAAGTTTGTCTAGTGTTTCCATTTAACTACCGCGTTGATACTACGCGCGATATGTGCATTTTCATTCAAAGGGCAATTGCACGAAACCAAGTAAGTAGTCAACGGAATTAACGTAGATGATGGACATTCCAATGGTGACGAGCAGAGTGGCCGTGTCAGACTACTTATTGGCTCTTGTAAATGACATGCTACTTGGTGGATTAAGTTAGTTGAAAATGTTATAGAGCAAGTCGTGTGGTGAGTGCATCATCGTTGACCACCACCATCATCACCATTCCATTCCCAAAACACTTTCTTCACAAGTGGTGTGGCCGTGTGAATGTATATATGTGTTATTGTGTGTCCTTATATTGTTGATAGCATTTATGGGGTCTATTGTTAATGATCACATGACCCTTAATGCAAATGCTTTGCGGGCTTTTTGGCCTGGTCTGGAATTCGAAAAACTTGGAACTGGGTAGAATAAATATTGAGCACTGATTGTCATGTTTAATGGAAGACAATAGTGCTAAACTTATTCTATCAAACAAACTTATTATTCTTTATAAATGCCGACGCAGTGTAATTTTGTGTAGCCGCAAAAGAAAAATCTGGGATTTGCTTCTTACAACAATAATATATAGCTATATATCGGAAGAAATGACAAAAAGAACAAAAAACGTCGCAGCATAATCCAACACGTTTTTTCACTAAAATGTAATACTATTATGGTAACAGATTTGCAAAAGGAGAGCCCAAAAATCTTATTAAGCCACTATACCACTGTGCTGCAATTTTATTGCGAGTTCTATTTTGCGAGAGAGAAAAAATATATACTACTATTTTTTCTCTTTACTATACTATATTGACTGTTGTGCCGCATTTCTGCAGCAGAAGTGCTTTTTTCAGAGAAGCAAGTTACGTTACACAACAAGCAAGCAGTTACACTGTTACCAATTCAGCAGTGGGTTTATGTAATCATTTAGAGCAAAGCCAACGTAGTGTTCGGAACAGAAGATTTTTTTTGGATGGTTATCGATATCATTGGCTTGAATACATATTTACTCTTATAACACTTCTCTGACTATATAGTGTAAAATGTATTTTTGATATGAAAGACCAGAATTGTTTTCACATGGTGTAAATAAAGTTGAAGTATAAAGGTCGTGGTGTTCTGTTCCGTATTCAAAAAATATAGTGACATGTAAAAGTAGGAGAAATAGAGAGAGAATGATCATCATCACATCAGGCTGTGTGTATACTACTACTATACTACTACTCCACCACCGCCACTGCCGTCATGTCATGTAGAATAGGAGTAAAGTAAGCGACCTCATTTTCTCGGCTGCTGAGAGACGAGACTTTGCAGAAAAGAAACTATCTTGAATGAAGATGATGTTGATGTTCCTCTTTTCACCAAGCTATACTTCGTTCCGGGTGATATAGCTTTTTCTTGCTGTAGGTCGTGTCCCTTTTATCCAGTGACTGTTTGGCAGTCGGCCCACACGAACCAAACTTGAAGCAGCTCTTTTGTTCACACAAAGTTGGTTCTCTGCAAAAATACTATGTGCACACACTTACTGCTCTACTCTTGATAAAAGCCAAATCGTACCAGAAATCAAAATTTGGAACAACATTTTCGGATTATTACTTTAGTTTGAGAAGAAAGCGAAATAAAGACAAAAAAACACGTGTGCTGTGCAGGCAGCTAGCTCTTCAAGTCGTACCGTCATAAAAATGTCGGAAGTGTTGAACTGTTTGACGAGTAGCAAGGTCAAAAATCTTTTGTACTGGCTGCACTAGATTATATAATTACGCATAGGTAGCTATTCATACAGTCTTCTTGACGTGATTTTGTTGATTCGAAAAACAAAAGAAAATGTTTTTCTAGTTTTACAATTTATTGTATAGATAAAAATTTGTATTGTTTTTATACATCAGATTTATACAAAGTATTTGATTGCAAGATATTTAGCAATGTAACAGCATTTTTATAGCTTCATTCATTAAAGATATATTAGTTTTATGTTCAGCTTTCATTCAGTTTTTTCGCTAATTACAAAGAGCGGCAGCTTTGTAGCAAAATAGTATCCTGTCACTGTGACCTGCAAAAAAAAGATGTGACATTCATTAACAGTTGTGCCTGATTTTATAGATCTTTTACTAAAAAGAGTGTCAGTTATACGTAAAAAAAATATGCATATATATTTTTTAAGCTGATTACGAGTGCTAATTTCAAAACATTTCTTCGTGTATATCTGACTAATTGGTCAAATAATATGGGAATCTCTATGCAAGCCGTGGAAATGTTTTCATAGAAAGCGTGTTTGTGTCTCGTGCAAAGTTTACTCTTTATTGTTCTTGTCACAAAATGAATCACAACCTCGAGCACATGTGAAGGCAAATAAAACGTATTGTACCTGACATTGACATACAAAAAAAACGTGAAGGTGTACGATTCCTCTCTCTCGCCGCCACATCAACCAAAATTGTTGTCTAAGCGGATGTTGTAGTAAATATGAGTAATAATGAAGTAACCAACAATAGATATAAGGCAAAGTCAGTTTTTAAAGTTATGCTGTGTTGAGTTATGCATCCTTTTTCCCGTTTCTAGTACCTGAATAGAAGACTGCTTGAGTAACTTGCAATTTCGTTAGAATATATATACATAAATGTAATCAAGTGCTTGTTTACTGTAGATTTAAAGTAAGTTCTTGCAAATCCTTCTTGCGAAATTTGTCTATGAATCACGTTGTGCCGTTTGCGTCTCTAACTTCTCTGGTTGCTTTACTTTAGTATTATGTACCAAACATATATATATACCGAATGGATTTATAACTACATAAATGAATGCGTAAACTGTGATTTTCTCCCCCAATGAAAATTGTCGTGCTTCCAAAAAAATCGCAATTAAAGTATACTCATCATCATACATACCTGAAATAAGTGTAAATTAAAAGACAACAATATACGAATATAATGATATGCAAATTATAAAATCAATATCATAAAAACTTAGCAATGATTTCAAGACCAGTTTTCTTTTCGGAACATTTATTAGAGAACATTTTACTCTGAGATTTGCATGTCTATTCAAAGTGACAACGAGACCAGCGTACGAATTGGTTAAAACTTTAACGAGTAGCAAGTTGTTACTCGTACGTTAAACTTTTTTTTATACATATTTAATAAATCTGAGGAATGATGATGAAGATCAAGAAAGAAAAGCCGATGATGAGTGTCACGGCGATCATTCAGGGATCCCAAAATCACTGGAGCTCGCGCAACAGCATTACTCGTAAGTTTTATACATTTTGGCGTGTCTTTAAGTTTCATGGAGAACGCACATAAGCGTTCTTGTAGCGCAAGCAGCTTGATGTCAATGATTGGTAATGGTTGCCCGTTTAACAAGATTTTGTTTTTAACACGTGTAAATTCGTGACCTGAGTTCAGCTCAAAATTGACCTACTGAAAACGGAGTTGTGGTGGGTCATTGGTCAAATCACCTACAGCTTTATTGGCATATTTCAATCATAAATATAGTGGAAACACCGTGAAATTGTTATTGAATGACATTAGATTAAATTATGGTAAAATTTAGCCTCAAGTTTCAACTTTCAACTACTTGTCCACGTGGCAGTTTATTCCTGTACGAGCATTGTAATTTGGAAGTAAAAGAGCTTCAACGAACAATCAGAGTTGATGATTACATCGTCCATGATATTATACACTTTGCACATTTATTTTAACACAGGAAAATGGCGAATTAAGCAAGTATCTACAACGAAAAAAAAAATGGATTAAATTTTCTTGAAAGAATTATTACAATGTAATGATGATGACGATGAGAATATTATAGTACAGTGCCTCGCTAGTCATTGTTCGAACAATATCACGATTATATTTTCTACTTTGTATAAAAAAATGTTGAGCCCAACGTGGGTCATGGTGAAGTCAAGGTTGCCTGTTATGTTGTAGAAAAGAAGCACTAAATTGGCTTGTAATGTTACAAACATGTTTTTTTCTTGCAGTGCTTAATGTTCTGACCAAAGCTAAATTGAACGAGATGAATTACTTAAACAAGTGCATGTGTTCTCACATTAGTAAATTCTACAAGGGTTTTATGCATAAAACAGCCTCTTTATAAAAGTGCAATGATAGCTTGCTTGTCTGAGATAATTGTATTTGGTACAACATTATCTAATGTGCTAAAAATTAAATTGCAAAAAATCGTTTATATTAATGGACTTACTTACTAGGAAGATGTAGAATTCTTTGTCCATGAAATTATTCATTTTCATAATGTGTGCAAACTTAAGTTGAATTTTTTTATATTGACTCATAATTTGGTGCATTTTTTTATATTCTCAGCAAATAAATCCTCATCAAATAATACTGTGACCTACAGCGTTGCTGAAATTATGAATTATATTATTTGAAGTAATAACAAGTTTTCCAGGGGTGCGATGACACTTGATTAATGAGCATGTTTACTCTAAACTGAATGGGTGTAATAAAAAATGTCATGTGGAAACATTTTGTGTGTGTATACAATGTGTCCAATATATTTTGTAGTTCTACAAGATATCGAAAGTACAAAAAGCCAGACAAAAGACACGACACGAGCTTACATATATGCGTCAGTGAATATTGTATTTGTACATTTCGTTGCTCTCCCAAAACTTTTCATACGTCATAGCAAATTCAACTCATTTTCATGAAACTTTATTGATTACACCGACCTTTCGAGAAGAAAAAATTTATAGCGATAGCAAACAATTAGATTGTATAATACATGTACATATATATTGAGTACTATAAAAGTTATATTTTACAATTAGCTTATCTAACTTTTAGCTAGTTTTAAGAAAGTTCGTTGATTAGAAATATATTGATTTCTAGAATTTGAAGGTTAGTACCTGAAAACAAACAACACGTGAGACGTCATTGCGTTGGATTTGATTAGAATAAAACTCTGATACGTGTTTTCAATCTTGTCATGTTATAAGCAGCAGTAGTACACATTCGATCGTAAATCATCCATAAACATGAGCATAAAAACACCAGACTGGGAGGTGACGTGATGATTTTGTAGTTTATGCATGTTTTGTATAATCCTGCCTCAAAAGGGCATCTAAAACTATAGTATTTAAAACTTAGGGCCTTCTTGATGTTCTTGTCTCTAATGAGAGGAAAATACTAGTTATATGTATGTTATACATATGTACTTGCATAACTTTTCAATTTAGAGCATTTGTACGGATGTTGAATCATAGATCCACGTTCACGTTGACTGCATTAGTTCTGCCGTGTGACTCAATTTTCAGTTTTTGAAATCTTGTTCCAATAATTTGAGTTTCCCTATTATATATATTGTGAACGTATCGATCATAAGGGCAAACCCTATATATATTAGCATTTTACTAAAGAACATTCTATCATGTGTGTAGCAAGAAATGTCGAAATGTCTTTTCACAGAAAATTGTGTTGGAATATCTTTAAAAACTCATTTTGTTTTTCGAAGGAAATAAAATAAATTTTTGTTCATATAATTTGATTGGAAAGATAATGATGTATGTTTTTGTATTTTGCGCTTGATGGAGAATTCATAGCGATAGGATAATTAGTATTTTTGCATAATTTAGCTAGATTTTTGTATCACTTCTTGAACTTCGGATGCATAAACAATATCGGAAATTACTTCATGTTTTTCCCTTGATACTACTATAGATTTTGTAGTTTTGGATGAACAACTCTTAGCAGCGCAAACATAGTAGTCATTCGGGATAATACATGGAATTTGAATGTAATGAGGAATAGTGACAATGTAATGTCACTCTTTTCGTGGATAACGAAAAGCGATGTTGAAACTGATTTCCTGTCAGTGTGTACATAATGATCCATAATTCATGACTTGAGTTGTTACTGTTTGGCAAGATCATCTATTAGTTCAGCATTTTAACCTTGAATTTGACTATGTTGTTATGAACATAACTGATTGTGAGCATAGGCAAATCATATTATACCGTGGGGGTACATGGGCATTAATTACTTTAAGCTACAAGCTCAAAATAACTTAACGATCTGAATCTATGCACTCTGTATAACACCGAATTCACTAGTCTTCTATTGTCTGTGACGTAAACACAGAGATAATTATAGTATGCCTTACTCAATGCTCAAATAGACCGTGTCGCTTTAATCACAAAACTGTCATTGAACGCAATATCTTAATCGTTCCTTGCCAGTATCCGTGAGTATCACTCCAGTGCGCTTATTATTCCCAAAACCTTTTGTTCATTGCCTTCTTTTTGGTAAGTCAATCAGATAGGCAGGGCAGAGAGATAAGTGAAATTACTACAGGAAAAAAATGTTTCTTAATGTTTTGATTTACATGATAAATGAATCGTTAGGCCTGTAAATCATGTACGTGGAAGGAATAGAGTATGAGCTATGAAAAATATAGCGTGGTAATCATTATTATTAACAAAGAGAAAGTATCTACCTGAACTGAAGTATAAAGTAAAAGCCGGGCGTAATCCGTACTTAGTCAATGCCATTGCCTTGAAATTCTCTGGAAACATAGTTGCATGCAACATCAGCTCAAGCTGGAAAAAGGCAAAACAGGAAGTTGTAGGAAGGAGCAGACTAGCAGCAGTTGGCAACTGCTACTATGCTAATGCTACAAAAGAGGATGCAGGCATGCGGTTTTTCTCGCAGTTCTGTGTAGTACGTACATACGTTCTCTGTGTATTATGTCAAGGAGGGACAATAATACTATTCAAGTAGTGAAACTTGGTGAATGAAATGAGGGCAATCGATAGACTAACATTTAGGCATTTAAACGTTTATTCTCCTCGGTCTCGACGTTTAGCAGCCGTATAGTACGCTAAAGTTTTTTCTTTTTACTATGAGGCTTCGTAACAGCGTTCTTTGTTGTGACTGATAAAGGCGGTAAAAGGATATTTATAGTCAAGTGGTGTTAACGCATCGTTCGCGATGCGGTTCTATTTACTATTGCATATGAGAATGTACATTCAGTTGGAGTTGGTAGTGGCATTATGATGCACATCGCCACCTTGAAATACTCCTTGAGGTCTAATAATGATATAATATGGTATAGGAGAGAGGAGAACAGAGAAACATACTCTTGTAGAAATTTAGTTGGATGGAACAGAGAACATGACCCAGAAATGAGGGCAATCGGATGAGGAGATTCGCTTTCGGAGCAAGCTTCAACTTGCAGCTGCCTTCTTTCCGGATACTGCGATGTACATTTCTCATCATTCTGCAGCTAAAACATTTTTATATCACATAAAGAAGGTGTTCCTCTTTGTGTTCGTTTTGAAGTATGTATAAATCTTATACATTGATACTTCTTCCCTGAAAATTCAAACTATTTCTTTACATTTAAAAGAAATGGTAATATGAATTTTGGCATTATTAACCAAAGTTTGGTTAAGCCTAGACCAAACACTTTCATTGTCAGCGGTATGATAGTAAAATGCTTGTTAATAACATTTGACAGGGTGTATGGCTGTACTGTATGACAATCAACATAAACATGTTTCCTAGAAAATACAGCTTTACAGCCGCTGTGGCTGTGAGGTTTCAAGTCAAGTTCTTTCTACTCAAATTTTAGCAGCAATTTTACAAGTTTATTTTGCAGCAAATATTATGCCTGAACAAGATGAATATATTTTATGTAACGAACAACGAATGACATTTAAAAACAAAGTGGTTTCATTCATTCATGGTAAGCTTGCTTGTAACTTGACCAGGGTTGAATTTTAGCGACGCGAAATGATGATGGGATGCAAGTGGACTACTTACATAAACTTGAGTGATATTTTAAAGGCTTGGCTGTGTTTACATGAAATATTCTCTCTGCACTTTTGGTTCTCCAGCGGGATTTGGATGGTAGAGAGAAGTGGATCATGTTATTTAGGTAAAATGCTGCAACAGCTTTAGCCATTCGCTGTCTTTCCATTTGACCTAATACTGTTCGTATTGTAGGCATAGTACACTGTTTTATAATATCATGCAAGGGCGTTCTTGTGTTAGGTTGGGAATGTTGAGTGTTTGGGATATGGTAGTTGAAATTGACGTAATGCAAAATTCCTTTTTTATACATTTCGCATGCATAGATTTTGCATTTTAATTACCACTGGACTACTGTAGTGACGCAGCCTCTTTCAGGACACAGGATGATATATTACCATGACTACATATACATATATCTGACCTATTTCGTTAAAGTCATGGTTACTGATAGCGATCTTAAAAACCTGAAGGGGAGTGGCGATGCATTAATACAGTATACAGTTTTTCCTGTAACCAACTCAGACCCATTCATGGAGCGATTTAAAATAGTCGCGATTTCATGTCAATGTTTTGATCAAATTTATGTGTGCACTTATAGCCACTCTGGATTCATCCATATTGCCATATTTGAATCAAAAGTCATGCAGGTTGCTTTTAATTTTGAAGGTTATTTATTTATGTACCCGGAAATGTAAAATCAAGTATTTTATTTATATATCAAACCACTGTATATAATCCATATGCAACTTCAGTGATAAAATGCTTACACCTGAAGTCTCGTGGGCACAGATATTTTTTGGCAGATAATGTTTTCCAAAGATTGTACAAATAAACTTGCGTCATGAAAACTCAATGTATAACTTATTGGAAATCTGAAGTTCTCATTGACATCATTTCTCCGTTCACTTCAGTTCCTCTTGCATTATATAAAATCATTATTCCGTCATCATCATTCATTAAATTTCGGTGGGAAGGTATTTGGATTCATTAAAGCAGTTTTTATACAAAAACAAATCGCTTCTTATTTTTGAATCAATGCAAACCTAATATTCTACAATTTGTTTTTGCTCGGGAAAGTGTAGGCTTTCAAACGTCAACCCCAGAAGAAAGTAAAGCAATATAATGAACAAAAAACACGGCAAGTTGGCCGAAATTGGAAGCATTCTATTTTGGCATTGGTCCATTCACCTTGTCGTAGTTTCTTATTACTTTGCGACCAGAATAGAGCTCTGTTGCTATTTATCCTTGATTATTTCTAGCTTAATAAGAAGCCGTTGTCAATCATTGGCCTAGATAAAATAGAAGCCAGATGGCTATGATGTGGGCTTCACAAAAAATATTTATTTTTGAGTATGTATTGTATGAGGTAATTGTGATGCAAAGTAGAAGTCACCAAAATGGAAAGCCATTTTTGCGCTACGGAAGTTGAAGTATTCTCATTCCTAGCTTTTTACCTGATCTGAATTCTGAGTGTACTTTATGCTATTCAAACAAGAAGACTATTTTTTATGTTATGCCACAGCCACAATTTTCGCCATGGATGAGGCTGGTCACATAAAAGAAGTTTACTTTTGCTTTTTTATTTTTTGTTCTCACGACCGATTCATTTGAATTGTTTGTCAATTGTCATTATGTGTAATTTGTAGCTTCACTTTATTTTTACAGTGGTAAAAATTAAGGAAAAAAAACTATCATGTAGCCTACGGCACTCTTGTATTTTATCAATGTCAAAGATAATTGTGGAAATGAAATTTAGAGGACACGATTTAACTCACTCTCTGTCTGTGTGGCAAAATTTGTGTTTCAACGTTACAAGCAAAAAACAACCCTTTCTTCTGAAAGTCACAATCACAATTATGACTATGACTGGTGCAATTTGGTGCGTTATTGTATATTTCCTCTTGTACATTATATTAAGTTTAGAGTAGGGCCTAATTTTGTTTTATAGCTATATAATATGCGTCACAGCTTGCATCTCATGGATTTGTCCGTCACTCATAAAATACTAAAATACCTTTATGTTCTTCATGAGGAGCGATGTTTTATACATTCGTATTTCAAATGCTAAAAGTTGAGATATGTTACAACTTGCAACAGCTTCAAACTCTTGTTTTTTTTGTGGTACGGACGAGGAACTAATGAATCTAATGTGTTTTGTTGGATAGATAAATGCAAGACATTCAGACGCCTCACGTTTCACGAAAAATCAAGGACCAAACACAGTCGTTTTTTCAACGATAATCTCTTCAGATTGTTCTTTTCGTTAGCTCGAGTTATTTTCCGTCGTTCAGACTTCAGACATCCTGGTTGGTCGAAGTACTTAAATTTGTGCATACATATTTTCTACTAAAATGTTACTTGGAGCATTACAAGTCAGAATGAGTGTTTACCAGAAAATCACGTATTTCCTCAAAAAATCATATGAATTGAATAAAAGTAGAAAAAAGATTTTTCATTTTGCTTGGAAATCATGGAAGCGTGTGCTGCTGACGAGACAGTTCAGTGATTCGAAACCTGCTGAGTATCATCCATGAACCATGCAAAATAAAACATGATGCATGTAGGTTTTCAGAACTTGAACCTTTTTTGTTTTTCAAATATCCAAGCTATTCCAGCAGGCGTACGTGGCGTATCACAAGTTTAGTGAATGCCTTCATTGTAGATTAACTAGGTTCACGTATTCAAATGAAAACAAAAAAAAATCATGCATTAAGCCACATTTTTATTCGACATAATCGACATTGAAAGTTTAGGTGCATTCAGAATACAGGGAGCACACAGCACACTGCTGAGCTGTGTGGATCACGATTGTAATCATTAGTGAGGTGAATAGCTCCAGGTGAAATAATCCAGCATAAAAACAACTTTGAGCCGTAGTTGGTAGTACTTACATACATAGTAGTAGGTTTTACTTTTAATTGACACAAGATGTATTTAAAAATGGAAGGCAAACATTTGATATGCAATTGAACTTCATCCTACACGATAGTTGTTACATGAGCAAGTTTTTTTTATTAACTTTCCAGGATGATGTAAAAAGTTGATATAAAACGTGTTTTGCTCCTTTTCTCTCATCCACTTACTCCATGTCTTATCATGTGTCCAATAGTAAGAACTAGCCAAAAAAATTGAAACAGCAGAAGCACGATATTGGAGCAAAAACTAACTAAAGCATACATAAATACATACATATTAAACTCGTAACGTTAGACGAGATAATCTATGAAGGCAGTTAGAAAGTGCTTTTACCATCATTATTTCAGCTAATGAGAATACTCTGTCATTGTGCAAAATAAATGAACTCAATAATAATAGTTTCAATCTGGTAGGCATGTACTAGTGGGATTAACGACGACGACGCTGCGCTGATGAAACTCATGTATGTACGTAACTTTAATATATGTAGCTATATACACTACATTCATATATAATTTTCTCAAAGAAGTGGATAAAATCTTTGGGTAGATAACCCAGAATCACGTTTAGCATCCTAAAAGAACTTGTGATATGCGAACTTTTCTCATTTTAAGAGTTATGCCTATCTCAGATCTCCGAAATATTTTTAAACACTTTTGTTTTCGTGAATAAATCCTTTAAAGTTGGTATAATATGTGTTTGTATGTTGTACTTACTACGTTCAAATTTAATATATACGTACATGCATACAATGATCCAGCGTAAATCTTATTTTACATGTCGACTACATGGAAAAGTTAATTTAAAAAATACTATAT
>JAQFZG010004530.1:0-11629 GCA_034695465.1 Entomobrya nicoleti
ACATGCTATGGGCGATAGTAAGATAAAGAAATATGAAATGAGAAATATGGGATGATGATGAGTGACGCGACACGCACACCTACTCATCATTTTTTCAGATTGAAGAGAATTACATGCATGCATACTGCCTACATCATGTTCCCAACAAACCAGTAATATTCTCAGTTTAATATTCTTGTATGCTCCCATTTCTTTTCCCACATTTAGCTCTCTCATTGTTATCCTGATTGGATGTTGTCAATGCCTTTTTTGATTCTGTTACTGCAGAGAAACAAGCACCCATTTTTAGAGGCTACCTGAAAAATAAAGTGATGATGATAATCAGAATCAACTCCTCATTTGTACAATTGTAAAAGAATTATGCGTATGTATGGAAGGCGGCCTTGATAGTGCTTCCTTCTTGGATACTTGTGATGAGACTATACATACAATTCTTATTAAAAGAGATGACAGTTCGAATTATAAAGAATATCTATTATAAATTGCAGCAAAATAAACTTAAGCTTTTTAACTTGAGGTAGAGGGTAAAAATGAATTTTTGGTAAAGGTTGGGAAACCCATTTCTGTATATTTAACAGAAATATATTTTAGTAGCAAGGGATGTGGAAAGTTGCAGATTAAGGTGAACTGTTGGTTTAAGTGGCTAAAGTATGTATGTGTACCATGTCAAATTAAAAATACGTTTATTCTAGCACCATGTAATTGGTGTGGTTCTAAGGTTTTCGAATTTGCCAAACGTGATGTAGACGCGATGCGGCTAATGCTGCATCAATCATTGACCTTTTTGATTTAAAATTTACTTTCAATATACTTTCATTTTTAAAAGCACAAATCGAACGAGAACAATTTTGAAGAAAAGTAGTAAGTTTTGGGGTATGTATAAACAATAAATTCGAATCGTCTAAAAGTACCAACTGAATTTCAACATTTCACTTTGTAAAATTCAACATCAGAATTTCATTTAATATCATGGTGGTGGATATTGAATATATCTCGGTTAGATTCAATTAAATATTTCCAAGTTTTCATTGCTGCTTTATCCATTGGCGGAAATTCTTAGTGGTGGCAAATTATCTTTAGTCTCTTTTGCTTTACTGTCTAGTCTACCCTCATATTTATAACTTTAATCGAGCTATATATCAGTTAGGGCATTGTTAACTACAAAACCCAAGTGAGTCATTTGCTATTTATTCAAATCTTTCAAACGATAAAGCTTATTTATTTTCCCTGTACAAACCTCAAGTGATTACGCAAGTCACTAAAATGCATCTTCTTGTGTAATATGTGTTCTTTTTTTATGTTTGTAATGAAGGTGTGAGATTCAATTGCATAATATTCCATGAAGTATGAAAATATGAATACAGTTGTTGATACTGAATACAATTCATTCAACAACCTTAATCAACAATCAAGGGAATTTTGTAAAGCTTAGAAATATAAATAAACACCTTGTTTACATTGTGAATATTTTCAAAAAAGAAAAAAAAACACCTGTGTGGCACAACACTGCCTGGTGAAATATAACAATTACTTTATTTGCATATTGTACAAATACAATACAACGTACAAAAAAACTTCAACAAGTCATTTTTGTATTATACGTATTCAGCTCATTTCGGATTCTTTTCTTTCTTTTCTTCTGGTGTATTGCCCATTTTTATTATATCGTCATCATTTTATATTTCTTTACACTTGTTCATGTAATCATGATTGTTAGAATATGGAAGTTGTATGTATTCGTGATTGCCTTATGATTGTATTTACTTGTTATTACGATTACTTCTAAAAACTTACAAATAGCTGCGCTGTGAGATAGCTGCATGACTTAAATAGAAACAGTGTATTCATTCTGCAGCGGTGTGGTGATGGTTGACAGTAATGATGATGATCTTTGTGTGATTGTAGGAATAAGCGTGTAATATTTATTTCGAATCGAGTTATCTTGTGGGTTGTTTCTAAACTTTTTATTTTACTGAAAGTTGCCACATGTACTTGCGTATATGTTATGTAAGACATAGACATCAATGTGTACTGTTGTAGTGGGAGAACCAGAGAGAAGAGATACATACATCACACGTCCGCGTTGAACATCAAAAGTGAGCAATAATAATGATTATGATAATAACAATCATACGAAGAAAAAGAAAACGCAGCACACAGGGAGCTACAGATACAGTCATTTTCTTCATCCCTTTTATTTTCTCATTTCATCTCTCACCTTATTTTCTACCATTCAATGATGTTTTTATGTATGATATTTGTGTTACTCTATGTACATGAATGGAAATTGACGATTATTATTATCATCACCATTATTGTTACTCGCTGCTTTTGCACCAACGGCAGCAAGGTTTCATTTCATTTCGGCTTTTCACCAAAAATTGCTGAGTCAGCTAGGAATGACAGATTCACGCTGTAAATATTGGAGGAAACGCACTATGGTGGTGTGTTAAAATAAGAAAACATCTTTGTTCAAAATATGTATTTGTACCTCTCGTCAAAAAACGAGATTTTTGACGTGAACACTCTGCCGACTGTGTTGTCGAAACATCTTAGTTAGCATGGAGGTGGTGTTAATATTGAATGCAGTTAGACATTCTTGCAATCATTTTTATTATTTCTCAACCAAAATTCAACAGAAATTCAAACTAAACTTTTATTATCATGAGTCATGATATATTGTATTAACAAAAAAGTGCAGATGCAAGTATGGATTTGGATAATAGTAATTTGAAGACATCGTTTGCCTGTCTGTGGCATATGAATCAACCATGTAAAATCAGAGATAAATCATTTGCATAATTAAAATAATCAGAGGTTGAATGTTCAATGTATAATATGTGATGATTGTGGCTACTGTGATTCGCCATGTGTCATCTTGAATGCCGCATGTGAAGCAATTAGAGCGATGTATAATGATGTTGTAATTTGTAATGCGTTTTTATTCTAATAAAAATAATGATTACAAGTTTTTTATGTACTTCCTTAAATTGATTTAGTCTTAATATTTATTCAAATATTTCTTTTTCCGATTTAGATTTTTATATCACTTACGCAGCAACTTCAGGTAAGGTACTTACTCATTTTCACAGATATTTCTGTATCCATAAATTCATTCCATTGATTTCACTTTCGTAGCCCCTGCAATCCTCCTTGAAAGAACCCAATAATAACAACACTAATGAGAAGTAGACCAAAACACAGTACGACTTTTATTGCCATTACGAACCAAGCTCAAGGGAAAATTCATTTCTTATTTTACTGACTCCTAAAATCCACTATACACCATACTATAATGCATCTCATAAAACCAAGAAAGCCGATCTCCATCTCCAGTAGAATTCAATCTACCTAAATTAATGCCATTGTTATTGTTCGGTATTATGTAAAAGCATGCTAATTTTAGGAAAAAACGCGACGATGTTGCATTGAGTTCTTTTATACTTTCTGCTTTTAACCCCATTCCCACCCAAATCACATTTTGATTTCTTTACGATGAGGTTACATACAGAATTCGTATTGTTACTACAACTCGCTGACCAAAGTAATTTATCAAAAGGTCGTTTCGTGGTGATTTGTCTCTGCGTGAGATCACTTTCTTAATTCACTGGAGGTCTTCCTTTTCATTCCCACTTCCACCAGAAGCTAAGTAAAGCAGCCCAATTTCGCGTGAAATATTTTTGGCTCCATATATTTACGTGTCATGATTGTTTTGTTGCATTTTATAACTCGATGTCATTATGTATAAAACTTAAAGGTTTTTTTCGCTCCGCATCAAATGATGATAATCATTAATATTATACCATGAAGGGATTTTATAGACTTTACATTTACGACAGCCATCATCATCAGGGCTTGGTATTCCGACCTCCACAAACAATATCTGCACTTCCGAAAGCTATTCGTATTGGACGAAGAAAAGCACACACATTTTTTTCATCTATTCATTTTTTCATAATCATCAACCTTATCCTGACCTCCAGTCATATCGTCATTGTGTACATATCAAATGAAATTCACATTATACATCAAGTTCAACGAGGAAGCTGATGACGATCTTACACTTCACGCAGTGCTGCAGAAAGTATCCATCTTTCTAACCCTGCCAATGTGATTGAATTGAAATGAATACACAAAATACGTCATATAATCTGCTCCAAATTCCCATTTACCATCATAGTTGTATATTGGGTACACACACAGTAGTATGATTCCTTTCTTCTCGGTTGGTTCCTTCCTGAAAAAAAGTCTTACTTCTTACTGCTGTCTGCTATGCTGTCGTTGTTGTGCACTTTTTGGCTACTTTCTGAAAGATTAATGATTTTTGATACACATTCAAGAGGTAAAGATGTTGTTCCTCTCCTGCTGCTTAATTCTGTTTATCCGCTTTTGTACTCACTTCAAACTATTAATATGTTATTTCTCAGTATTCACACATGCACACAATGATTGGACAAACGGACACAGGAAAAATAGGAAAGGATACCATCATCAATACAATATTCTTCGTAATATGAATTTTGACTGGAAAACTGAAAAGAATAAAGGATATATGGTGCTTTTTTGGTAGATGTTCATAAATTGAAAAAAAGCATGAGGAAACGTAACTTACATGTTTGCTTGCGTGTAACATACAAAAAAAAACCAGCCACCGGAGCAAGCGGGAGTTTTTTTCTTGTATGTTGAATAACCATCATAATGATGACTGATGTGCAATATATATTTCTCCTTTCAGAAGTTGACTTGACTCACACATAGCCGGTCGAGAGAGTCTATTCAGAAAAAAATGAGCAGCTCCTCAAATAATAGACAACTCAAGTCAGTAATGCAGAATATATGGCAATAAGTGCGTGAAAGAAGCTGTTATTCCATATAATTATATTGACATCAGTTTACTCCTGTGAATACATATATTCGTATATGCTTCTTTTTTTTGGAAAAGAGTTGAGATAATTTATGACCCTTTTGACTCGTTCTCTCACACACTTTGTCGTTATTAATAGATTGATACACACTGATTTACATGCTTGTATGTACGTGGCTTTACGTGGTCGCACGTTTTTTGTCCGTAGAAAAAATTAAAACTGTAACATATCCATCCATTCACAAAATGAATGAGAAGTGAGCTGACGTTGATTATTGTTGGGTTATCGGTTGAGTTTCTGTAGATTTACTTTAGATTAGACAGTATATTGACAAGTGCAGCATATTTTTGGGGTAAGATGAGAATGATGAAAAATTCATATAGAAATGCATAATTTCCATCTTAGTATTCTCGTCCATTATATTTTATATTGCTGTTTATTGCCCATTACTTTTTAGCTATTTTATAGTGATAGCTATCTTATTTGTGTATAAATTGTAAAATTTGAGAATATACAAGTGTGCCAACTTATAACAAGCCATAAAATACTAAGTGGTTTGTCGTATTTGTAAAAGTGGATTTCAATCAGGGCACGTTCGCTATAAAAGTTGGTAGTTGGTACGCACATGGAATTTGTATTCATTGCGGTGTGTTTTCATTAAGGTCTTTTTAATCTGGATCTTGAATGGTATCAGCACCAGCACAACACCATGAGTAGATAATTTTCAGAAGCAACAACTGGTGCAATTTCATGTTATTACGGATTTCTTGGAAATGTCTAAATATAAATAAAAAATAGTTTTACGAATCCATAGCTGATTTTTTAGTTTAGTTTTTTGTAAGAACACTCGGCTCTGTTGTCTAACCATCATCATAATGTAATCAGATATATTATAGGCTCTTTTCGTAGAATTTTTTCATGTAAAATACTAAATTGACACGTTCTATACTAGTAACATGATTGCCTTCCTCTTTGACTGTCATCATGTTTTCTCATTAAAATTTGATGGGTTGTGTTTATTGAATGGACGCAGCAGCATATACCAATATGGCTATATTATTGAATATTTTACCACTTTGGCTTCTACATATATTTTGGTTTATCCCTCGACATGCCAGACATCCATGAAATTATGTTACGAAGCAATAATGGCAAGATTAAATTTTTTCTGCTTTTTTGTTCTTTTCTTAGAAAATCTCTCTTTGAACTGTTGACTCCCAGACTTGAATAAAAAATGGGAAGTAAGTGTAAGACTAACGTTGAATTCTACTTTTGAAGTAGTAAAAGGAAAACAACATTAGAAGAAACGAAGAAAACTGACTTGTAACAACATTTTCACTTGAATG
Organism: Entomobrya nicoleti; assembly: GCA_034695465.1. NCBI lineage: Eukaryota > Metazoa > Arthropoda > Collembola > Entomobryomorpha > Entomobryidae > Entomobrya > Entomobrya nicoleti. The sequence goes on from JAQFZG010004530.1 coordinate 6,212, forward strand.
AGTAATAATTTCAAGTTGTGTGAAGTCGTTCGTTGTTCTAGAAAGCATTTGCTTATTATGTATGTTTTGAGAAAAAGCGTGTAAGTACATAAACAAAGCATGGCGAATATATAAGAACTAGAAAAAAATTAGAAAAAAAATCTTGGACTTGAGTTTGCTTTTAGAGTTGTGTTTGTTGCTGTTGCATGAGCATCAAGAAAGAGTAAAGGAGTGTGTATGGACGGACGTTGGAAGAAGCAATGGTGGCGCATAGTACATATCTGTAACTAATATAGCAACTTTACTCATCCAACAGCTGCTTTCTTCTTTCTTTTCTTTACTCGTTTCCGCGTCACAATTTTCTCTCTCGAAACTTTAACTCTAACAATACAACGACAGTGTGTAGAAGTGGTAGCACAAGTAGATGTTCCTTTGTTACTTATAAAAGCACATGCATTACATATTATGATACGTTGTTGGAGTGGAGACGTGTGTGTACACAAGTCATCCAAATGGACGCCAGTTGCTGTTTCATAAAGAGGGGAAAATTTTCTCATAAAGTGTGAGAAATGGACAAAGATTAATCGTTTCTTGTCCCGTTGATGGCTGAATTATTCTGCTCAAGTTGTTACTTCTTTTGGCATCATCATCATCGACGAATATTATAAGTCGTGTGCCTTCTTACTTCTTTCTCTCTTTTTCTTTCTTTATTCATTCAAACTACCGTTTGTACATAGTAAAAACTCACCAAGGCCAAAATAAGGTATCATCGTCATCATCGCCGTGGCAAAAGGCACTTCAACACAAGAACTCTCGATCTGCTTCATTATAGAAACTAGAGCTCAGAATTTTTATATATTCCAAGTGTTTTTTTAGCAATGCAAGCTTTGTGTTTCTAGTTAGGTGTTTTACTCTCCTTCATCGTCTTTTTCTTTCCTCCCTTCAAATTGCTATTAAACTACCACTGCCCATCTCTGAAGGTTATATAAAACTTTCTTAGACGTAATGAAAAAGAGAAAAAATGCTACATTACTTGACAGCCAGGAACCAGAAACTGGCAAGTTTTGTAGATCGGAAGAATTCGAATTTAAATATTCAGATTAGGTAAAAATTGTGATACGGCCTGGTGCACTACTATAATATATACACCATGCGAGATTCTACTTTAAGGATAACAACACAAATATGAATACACATTCTTGCATACTCTTATCAACATTTAAAAATTAACATATTCGATTTTCCCTTGTTCATTCATTCTATTCTCATAGATGAAAAAAAAAATTCAGTACAATTGTATACATACTTTTAATGTAGATTGCGTTTTTTAGCCTTTTTTTAATATTGTATTTTCAGCCAATTCAATGGACCCAAGTTGCTTTAGAATTTTTAAATGGTGAAATACTAAAAAACCTTTCTCGCACACAAATTCTAGTCTGTCACCCATAATGGCAGTCGTAACAAAAATGGCCAATAATAATATGGTAGAGGTAGAAAAGTTCACTGTCAAAATGTAAGGATGACAGGCGTTCGAATGGATGGACGGGCGGTCAAAAAAAAACTCTGGGTCCTGGGTCTGATGTGTGAGTCTTTTGAATGTGTGATCACTTCATGTATAAAAATTTACGTTGTGCTGTACTGCTGAAGCTTGGATAGCTCTTTCTATACGTATTGGTAGGTAAATACATTAGAAACTGACAAGCAGTTTCTTCGTTACGTGCCCTTATTAAGTGCCAGCAGCACCAAGTAATTTTTAGTCCATAGCCGAGTAAATGTCTGTCGGCCGGTCGGTCTATTCGCGCTGCAGTTTCCAAACACTTCATCTTATTTATATAGCTTGAAAATTGGCAAATAGATTTTCATTGGTATGAGAAACAATAATGATTTTTGACTATGATTAGAATGATTTTTCGGTTGACCCTAGGTCAAAGTTAGTTAAACGCATTTCTAACATAACACGATGGACTTTTTGTTATTCAGATAGGTAACCCTTATAAAGGAAACATTTGAGTTGACATGAACTAACCCCGACGTCCCCAGGGTGCTTCAAAGATCTAAACTTAGGCGTGGTCTCATTTCATTCGATTCAACGGATATAAACGAAACTTAGCAAATTGTGTTATTACCCAAGGTCATTTTCATTATTCATTCATTTTGATGATGTTTGTTGTTATAGGTCAAAATATTCGATAACACGTGACCTTGATCAACAAGCAAACGTTTTTCAAGAAAAACGTGCTCCATATTTGTGCAAAAAACGCGTCTTCTCAACTGCATTATGCAAACAAAGTTCGAGATTAATTGGTTAAATTGTTTTGAAGCCAACAGAGTTTCAAGTTTAAGAAATACTTCCCTTTGGTTTGCAATGACGTTCAGGTGCGTTTTGAACTTTTAAAATCCTATTTAATCTATTTTCTTTTAAAGTAAAACGACCCGCTATCACTTCGTTATACCGTTTATCGGTTTATTATTATTATGGTATGTTGTTAAAAGAGACGAATAAAAGCGAGATGAAAGGACAAAAAAAGAAGAGATTTTTGGATTGGATGTTGTTTGTTAGTTCGCTTATTGTGGGCAGGAAAAATATAACATTACAGACGTTGGCAACGAAGGACGTAATTTTCCAAAAAACAGGCAAAAGCTGTTATTGTGTAAAAGCAGTGTGGAGCAGTTGTTAGAGTAGATCAACTCACTGAAAAAGAGAGGAGTTGAGTGAGGTACAAGTGGATGGACTCTGAGTGGATAGACGATGATAGATTATTCTTTTTCGGACAGAAAACTCTCTATTTGCTGTCTATATTATGTCCGTCAACGGAAGAACTAACTCAACTCAAGTGAAAGTGGGGGCTAGTAAAGTTGATAGTGTATGAAAAGAACAGAGTATTGGGAAAACGGACTGTGTCTATGTACAGCCATCAATGAAGGAACGCATGATGCAATCCAATAATGTTGGAACGAGTCCTGGAAAGCGCTTAAAAAGAAGAGCCTGTCGAAAAATAACAGCAGCGGTAATAACAGAATAGAAATAGCAGATCAAATCGGATGGACGGACAACTGAAGTGAAGGAAGACAGAAAAGAGATTGTCGTGTGATGTGTAGGAGTAGTAGTAAAACAGATATGCTGGAGGATGGTAGTCGCATAATGCTTCCAAAGTGAAAATCGTCTCGAATAGACGAGTAGCTTTTTTATGAAGAAGAATCTATCACATTTGAGTTTGACAAGAAATTTCTCTGCTTCAATGAACTATGTATACATGAAATAGAGAAATAGATAGACAGCCGATGAATCCGGTGGAAAAATACACACGAATATTTTCTCTCCAGGAGAAGCAGAAAAAGCGAATCTTTTGCTGCTGTTTTGATTATCCTTGTCCAACAGACTGACATGCTGCTGTAAAAATTGAACTATAATTTTGGTAGAGAACGAAGATAAATTCAATTCCCAACAACCAGGAAAAGCTCCGAAGTAACATGTTGTGACAAAAAAAGAAGACACTTTTTATGATATCTATGTATAATAAGTACATATCTGGCAGATTTTACACTTGCTTTTAAAATTTTCACATTTACTACCAAAGCACTTTGTGCATGATAACCTTGTTTTATGTCAGACAAACAGAAAGCGTTCGGCAATGGGATTTCCAACAACGTAGTAACTAGTAGCCCCAGGGGATCAAAATAAGACAACCCACAATTCGGTAAATTTACCCCACATGCATAAAATAAGTAATATTGAAATGTGCTGTAAAATACAAGTTTTTCCACACATAAAACCAACTGATTTTGCAAACATAGTTTGGCATAAGTACGAATGTATGGCTGCCTCACGCTTACTTTTTATTTTACTATGCATATAATATGCATATCTTGTATACATTGTTGACGTTAAGGGCTCTGTGAGAGTAAAAAACGGACATATCTCGGCTCGGGTTGGCAGAAACATGAGCTTGTGATAAATGGATCTTTGAATTGATTTGAGTTTTCTGACAGTGCATATTCATGATTTCCACAGAGAATTCATTTTCTCTGAAATACCTGATGGACAGCTAATAAGCAAAATTGCTTTTTGTTGGTGATGGTCGTGCTACATGATGCTTGGGGATATAGAAACCGGAATACGAATGACAATCATTTGCAAAAGGGAACAGAAAGATATTTGTATTCCATATTCAATAGCATGTTTACATTAATCTCGAAGAATATCATGTAATAACAAATATTAGTAATCATGATAATATTCAATATAATTCATATTCATATGCATAATTTTAATTTGTGTAATGTATTAATTCTTACATCATTTATAGCAAGAAACAATTGAATCTATACGGTTGGTTAATCGAAGAAATGCATAGTAAAATATTTACGGTGTCCACTTAATTACAAAAATTAATGACAAAAAGGGGTTTGTGTTGTGTTTTTAATCGATGTTTCCAAATTATTTTAATTACATTTTAAAAATATTGTATTAGACAACAGTTGTAGCACCGATTGGTTGATACTGTTTCTGGAACAAACTATAGTCACTTTTAGTATTTTCCGATTCCCATAATACGAGAATCGCCTGAGAAGATGTACATGTGTGCACCACTCTCACATCACAACTTTGGAATGGCTTCATGCAGGGTTTTCAAAAACATGATTGGCACACCCTCCTTCCTTTCTGGTTCTCCTTCATCGTTTTCCAGTATTACATTTCATAAAAATAATCAGTGCAGCAGATCCATCAGTACATTTTAGTTCTGCTGCAACCTCACAAAATATCCAAAAACGTCAGACCACATCATCCAAGATGCACGCTGCCGCCATTAATACTTTACATCTGCATCTTCAATGCCTGCTGAAAAAACAAAATTTTGGGTATCATTTGGTTTCGTTCGTCATCATCATCGTAGCTGCACTGGAGCACACACACAATGAGCATTTCTTTATGCTTGAATAAGAGAACTGATGATGTCTGACAGTCGGACGGACGATGAAGAGAACCCAAAGAAGGAATCCTATTTGAAAATCCCTTGTTGTAAAGCTCACGGCTTAAAACTCCAAGGGAAAGGGCTCAAAAAAGCTCAAGCTTTGTAGGAAGTAGTGGAGGCATACAGAATTTTAACTCCAGAAAATGTTTAGCCCTTTCCTATAATATTGTTTAATAATAAAAAATATTATAAACACGACATGCCTAACCTATTACAACACAAAATATTGAATCGCTCGCTCAAAAAAACTCAAAAGCAATGCATGAAGATGACGAAGATGATGCAATGGATGGATGAGTTGTGGTATAAAATAGCTCTAATGGAATCTTTATAAATCCCATTTGTGAATGAGAATGAATACTCAGCAGGCAGGCAAAGGGACGTTGAAGTCGGTTGACAGAAAAGTTGAAAAGCGGTTGAAATTTTAAGATCGAAATTCCTTTTGATTTTTAAAAGATTTTTTTTT
>JAQFZG010004531.1:0-11628 GCA_034695465.1 Entomobrya nicoleti
AACAAAAATCGACTATAAATTTCATAAAAATTATAATAATATCCATTCGATATTATTCAGATAACCAATCCCCAGAACACAGATAATAAAAAAATATTTGGCTTCCCTCAAGCCATTTGTCTGTATTTGAAACAGTTCTGATTCGATCCCACCGTAATGATAATATGTAAAGCCTAGCGACCCAGTTCAGTCGAATGTAATATTCACCTAGAAAACCTATTAGTATCCTAGGGCTTACGAAAGATAAATATTTATTCTGGAAATTGGGTTTGATGTTTATAAAAGCTTATGACTGAGTTTTTCTATATGATCATATATGGAATACAATCTTTTATACCAAGTTGAGCGTTGCGTTGCTCATTCCTAATTTTGTTGGTGTATTCCACGGAAAGTAAATAAAGTGTAAGTGATGCTTCCTTTTGTGATGCTCTCCTAAACCTATTTTTTGTGTGACTTATAGCTACATAGATGATTGGACGTCAAATAATACAAACAGATCTCAGTGTGGCAGTAGGCAAAGATAACATTGTTTATTTAACAATCAATCATTGAAAGGGAGACCATTAGCCATATAAGGGTTTCTGATGTTTTCATTCGTTACGAATATACTTTTTTGGGTTAACTTAAATTTATATTGCTTACCGAAATGTTATTAAAATTTTACTCCATTTTGGATACTTTTAATACAAATGCAAAAAGAGATCTTGTCTTATCCATATATATTTATATATTAAATCTGCCTAACATACTGTTGATTTAAAACACGACAATGTTCATTAATATTTTAACGTGTTATATTTAAAATAACAATATTAACAAATCATTGGTCAAATGAAGACAAAATAATTTATGCTTAAAGGATATATGATAATGCATTGTGATAAATTGGGTGCTACTATATATTTAGTGTGGACGTTAATTTTTTATAACGAAATAATTAAAATAATCGCCAACTTTTTTTTTTAGCTTGACAAGTTTTAAGTAAAACGTTTTGGATAAATATGCATTTTGGTATAATTTTTTTAAACTAGATTATCTTTCACCCCAATTATTGTCCATTGTGATTATCTCTCTGAAAAAAATATTTTTAGCTGATGGTTGACAAGTAAACGATGAGAAACGAACGGCTTAATAGTAGCAATTGGTCTTTCGTTAAACTTTTACAAAAAAATACTATATAATCTTCAATTTACATATAAATCGTTCAAAAAAAAGTTTAATTGGAAATTGCACCACATCATCATGTGCATTGAAAACTGGATTAACCCTAACCCTTAAATGCTTAGCAACTACATTTATAGAAAGTGTTGAGAATATTTTTTTTTCTTACTCGCAACTCGTTTCCACGAATTATCGCGTTCGTTATTTAATAAAAGTATTGTAATCACACAAATCACAATACAAATACTTGTTGAATATAATACAATAATTATAATTCCATAAGAAACCCTAGTCCAAAATCTGTTGATCTAAACATACCAAATCAACTTGTGCCACACAGTGTGCCTTAGATTGCCTTTTTCGTTCCGAAAGTTTTTTGTTTGAGGATGTGGCAGACAAATGCTCACTGAACGGTTAGTTCGGCTGATAACTCCAGACTATTCTTTGATTGTACTTACATTTAGACATAGCTTACTTTCAGCACATTGGGTTGACAATATGTAAGCTATGTCTACAAACTAATTTCCCTTGATGATGTTCATGCAGAGAGACACGCTATCTGGAAACTTCTGAGCTATAAAACTTTTATCTGGAAAAGCGAAGTGAAAGCAGAACACAACACGTTGTCAGTCATTGAAGGATATATTTTGTTGTTGTTGTTTAATGATTATTATTTTATTTTATGATGAACGTTATTTTGCATGCTAATTCTAAGATGTGTTACTTTCTATTGTAGTATTTATTTTAATGGGATAGCAAGGGAGTCGACCTCCCATTAAATTATAAATGGGAACAATGTCATTCATGTTCAAGTTCGTACATGAGTTGCACTCAGAGATCGATATATGCATTTGGGTATTCTTATATATGAAATGCACAAAAAGTATGTAGTATTCAATAAACTAAGTGGACACATTTTAATGAATTTGTTGTGTTAGGTTTATATAATTTTACGGATTGTATATAAAATGTAAGTGTTACTTGCCATGCTCTGCGCTGAGGGATTTGTACTAATATTCTTTAGGAGAAATGTATGAACGTCAAACACATTACCCAGATCTCGAGTTAACACTAACATAGCGTGTTTATACAAACATTAACCTTAGAGCAAGAGAAATGATGAGAGAGAGGTGGAAATGGTCCAGCTATATGGCGTTCAACAGGATGCCATACTTTATGTTATCAAAAATCGATTTATGGTTTTTTTTTGGAAAAATTAGTTGTTATGATAACTCAAGTTATGAGTACATTATACACATGCATATAAAATGTTGGGACTAAGGATGTTTTAAAAAACCAAGCTGTCAGTAAACAATAAAAAATAACATCAAATTTTTAATCGATTCATTGGAAAAACTAAGCATTTAGAATGACATTTGTATTTTCTTGACAAAAAATATAGCTTTAAAATAAATTATGCATTTATTCCATTCAAATATTACATGTTATTTTATAATAAAAATATACTGAAGAAACCTTTATGCATTCACAACCATTCATCATCATTTAACAAAACAGGAAATTGCAATGTATTTTTATTAAATTGATTAACATTTTTTTTGCCATAATTTACTTGGTGGTGTAATCAAATGGTTAAATATTTATTTGAATATCATTGAATATCAAAAGTTGAATATCTACATTGCTTCCTTGTAACTAACGCTACCAGCTAAATATAAATATTCCCATGTTGCCTCAACTGTTCAATAATTCTAACTTCATTTAAAATTTTCGTGACAAATAAGGGCAACTTGCAACAGTAAAAAATGTAATATGATTACAAACCTTAAATAAATTAAACCAGATCATCTAGTGCGCTATATACAGCACTAATTGTCTCAATTCTGGCTCTAGTTCCCTTCAGACGTTCTTCCAAAGCGTTTATATACCTATTAACTATCACGAGCATGTACATCCGAATCGGAACAACAATAACCAGTGCTAAAATACTTATCAGCTTCAATTGAATTATTCCGCCGATGACTCCAAGTACTAGAAAAACTAATCTCAGATAAAACCAAAATCGAGTCCAAGAAAGAGATTTCTCTGCACTGAGGTTATTATTTTCACTGCTTGCTTCAAGCAGCTTATTTATTGCATAAAACTCCACTCCTACGATCAGGATTAAAACAACAGCTAGTAGTAGTACGATGAAAACTGTAAATTTAAAAAATTTAAATCTAACACACAGTTAAGGCCATAAGATTATCAAATGTAAACAAGTGACTCTTTACCCAACACTTTATTCGAAAAGTGATGAAAGTCGTCAGTGAACTTTAATATCGAATTCAGAAAAGTGCCAATAATTATTAGCGTTTGTAAACCAAGAAACCACTGAAATTTAAAAAACCACCACCATTTTTTAAAAATTATTTAAATACCATACATTTTTAGTATTTTACTTTAACATACCAAATCCACTTGAGCTACAAAATGAGCCCCATCTCGCCTTCGTTCAAAATTATTTACCATTTTGATCCTAAAAGGATCTTTTTAGCTCAGTAATCGATGTTTGCCTGACAAGTTTTGCGTAAAGACTGAGCTTGGGTGGATCAGATATATATATATATTTTTTAGAAAATTTTCTTCGTTAAGCCATGTGTTTTTTTCTTGAAATCTGTTGCGATTGCAACGTCGTACTTAAAATATGTCCTGTCCAGTAACCTAATCCAGATCCAATATTCACCTAGAAAACCTACTTGCATCTGTGGGCTAAGTAGAGATAAATATTGACTCTGAAAATAGAGCTACATGTTTATATAATCTTAGAAATGAGTTTCATGTATTAACGTATAAAAAACAAGTATAGTGTGTGCACTTGGTTCAGCATAACTCATTTCCAATTTTGTTGATAAGTTTCATCTAAAAGTCAATCAAGTGTAAGTGCTCCGTTTTAATTTTCTCCTAAACAAATTTTGTGACTTGTGATAGAAGTGTTTAGTTAACCATCATGCGTCGAAAGAGAACACTGGCAAAATAAACATATGGCTTCCTCACGTTTTCATTCCTTTAATACATATGTGATTATTTTTGTTTATTTTTGGACTTGTAAAATAAGTATATCTATAACACAAAAACGTTTTTTCAAACATTAAGGGAAAACAGATAAGGGTAATGTTATTCTATTTTATGGAAAATTAAGACTTAACATATTAATTCACTCAACTTACTATTTTCTTAAATCACTATACTACTTTTGATGAGCATTTTAACGTGTTTACCTTAATCATATTCGCAAATTTTGGAACAAATATAAACATTACATGCCTGTGTGTATGAAAATGAATGAATATACTTATAATGTAAGGAAATGTAAAAAAGGCACATATGCCATCGCCAATAAGCTTACGCCACCTGGCGTGGTGTGACGATACTCTCTCTATATTTTTAGTCACACAACACAGAGAAGATACACTCCACACACACAAACACACATACTATTTATTATATGCTAGTGATGATGATGATGATGCTGAGAGAGGGTATAAAAGGCCGTGCTTGCCGAGCTCACAGTCAGTCTGTCAGTTGGATCCCGACTGAAAACAGTTCCAGAGCTCTTGGCAAACACGGAACCCGTGGTTTCAGAGGAACCCCTTTGGTGAGCTTATTCGTCGTTAGTCGGTTGAATACCCATACCGTGTAATAAAGTAAAGGATACACCGCTTTAATTATTCATCGTTTGCCAGACGGAATCCGTTTGGGTTACCTATACCCCAGTGTACCTACTTCAGTAACCTATGAATAATCCTTGTTGTTGATCATAATTATTTAATAATATATTTCATACCTAAATCATAAATTAAGCCCTCACAAATTGGTGGAGATGCGGGGTATCGCTAAGTAATTTATAACGTAATGTGAGAGCTTAAACTATAATTTAGGAAGTGAGTTAATTTAGTGAAGAGTAGTTTTTAAAAATATTTAACGTAAAAATTAGGATATTGAATATTTTAAAAATATTTCAAAAACTAAATATTTTAAAGTGTAAATTTAGTAAACCGGTTAGTTTGAACACACATTAGTAATGTCAAGTAATAGAAGAGGAAGAGGAGGGCGAACCTCTAGTTCGGGGCAAAATCGAACGAACCCCCCTGTTCAAAATATTAATCCTCCTGCTATTAGAGCAAATGCGCAAAATATTCCTGCGAATGCGCAAATTATTCCTGGCAATCAAAATTCAAATAATAACATGCAAGTTTTAAACAATGCAATTAATAATTTGGGAGCTCAACTAAATAATCAGAGAGATAGGGCTTGGCATTTAAAATCAGCAGGGGTGAAAATTCCAACTTACGCCGGCGCCCAGGAAACAAAAACGCCATATGATTTCTTAATCGAACTAGAAAAATATAGACTAGCTATTGGTTATAATGAACAGGAACTCTTGCAAAGAGTTATTCCTTCAGCATTAGTTGACGAAGCTTACCGCTGGTATACATTCACTGGTAAAAATATTCTAAATTGCAATAATTTTAAATTAGCCTTACGAAAAGAATTTCAGCCACCAGATTACGAAGACGAGCTACGTAGAAGTCTCTACGCGCGAAGGCAAGGTTGTCATGAACCGTTATCTTCTTTTATACGCATAATTAGTGATTGGTGTGATAGATTAGATCCGAATATAACCGAGGCCGAAAGAATCAGAATTATTTTAAAACAAGCTCATCCTGAATATCGTCAAAAATTGCAAATTAGTGGGCGGAACTTTCAAACCCTGCAAGATTTAACTGATGAAGCTTACAAAGCACAACACGAAATTAAATTAGATAGGTCATATAAGGAACCCCTAACATCATGTCTAGTTGAACCTTCATTGTCGTACAAAAATAACAACGCTAGTTCGACAAAGCAGAATAGTTATAAAAGAAAAAATTCAGATATCTTTTATGTGGATTCTAATGTAAATTATAAGCCCGTACAGCAATCTTCGTTTGATAGGTTTAGCCACTTTCATAATGATTCAGAATACGAACAAGAGTATAAACGGCCACGATACACAAATAAAAGTTGGGTTCGTACTGCTGAAATTCAACAAGCCAAGAATTTAAACACAGGAAAATCGAATTTAAATAAACAAGTTTCGTTTCAAGCCTATAATCAGCGTCGTCAGCCATTTGCTAGAGTATGTTATAGTTGTGGGTTAGAAGGTCATTTTGCTTATAAATGTCCTAATAATGCAAACAAGAAAGACATTTCGGAAAACTTGCAAGGCCCGGGACAGTAAATTTTACAGGCGTCGTTACCCCGGGCCATACCACAAATGAAATAGAGCATCATGACATTTGCATTCTTTCAAGTCCAAACATACCTTGTGTTAATATAGATATTCAAAACACTTTGTTTTTAGCCTTACTCGACACAGGTGCAAGTATTTCAGTTATAAACAAAACTGTATTAGAATTTGTTAAAACACAAGGATGTGTGCCATTTCCCCGTCGTATTTCGGTAGGGTTAGCTGTCGGGTCTAGTTTTATTGATAATTGCGTAGAAATACCAGTTACATGGGACAAAATCACTGCATTACATTAAGTTTTTTATTATTGAAGATTTAAACCAACCCGTTATATTAGGAAGAGACTTTATTGGAAAACAGAAAATACTAATTGACATTGCTAAAAATTGCTGTGTAACCCGTAAAGGAAACGAGATATCATTCTCGCTTTCAGATAATAATTTCTATGTTGAGTTGCTCTCAATGTTGGACGAGCTATTAGTTATTGAAGAAAAAGAAACGTTAATATTTCAATTGGAGCAAACTCCGTCTGATAAACTCCCAAATATAAATATTCCATCTGAATATAGTGATAAAGTTTCACATTTGATCTCCCATTTCAAAGATCTTTTTAGTTCAGTACCAGGTTCTTTTGGCAATTTTGAATTCACAATTGACACGGGAAGTGAGCTTCCAATAAAATGTCATCCACGTCCAATGACACAAGCAAAGCGGGAAATATTTCGGAATCTTTTGCAAAAATTAATTGAGGATAATTTAGTAGAACCGTCTGAAGGCCCTTGGGCTTTTAATCCAGTAATTATACCAAAAAAGGACGGCAATTTTAGATTGTGCATTGACTTTCGCCCATTAAATAGAATAACAGTTGCAGATTGCTATAATTTACCTCGTATTGATGAAATCTTGCCGTGTTTAGCAAAAGCTAAGTACATTTCTGCATTTGATTTGTCTGCTGGGTTTCATCATCTCAAAATAAGGAAAGAAGATAAATGCAAAACGGCTTTTAATACTCCATGGGGATTATGGCAATTTGTTAGATTACCATTTGGGGTCATAAACGGTCCAAGTAAATTTCAGAGGGCAGTTGATAGTATACTGGGAAATTATAAATGCGACTTTGTAATAGCATATATAGATGATATTATTGTATACTCAGAAACTCTAGAGGATCAAATCAATCTTTTAGAAAATGTGTTTTATTTGTTCAGGGAACATGATGTTCATTTAAATCCCAGCAAACTACAGCTTTTTAAAAATAAGGTTAAGTTCTTAGGATTTGTAATAGAAAATGGAACATGTTCTCCTGATCCCGAGAAACTGAAGGCATTAGAAGGTTACCCTGTACCTAATTCTATTCCAGATATTCAGAGGTTTTTAGGCTTTGCTGGTTACTATAGACAATTTATCGAAAATTTCTCACTTATTTCAAAACCAATTTCCTCTCTTCTTAAGAAAGATGTAAAATTTGACTGGGATGTAAATTGTCAGGTTGCATTTGATTCACTTAGGGTTTCATTAATAATGTCTCAGAGCTTGAAGCTACCTAATCTAAATGAGCCATTTATTATTCAAGCAGATTCTTCATCAAAAGGTATTGGAGCAGTGTGGCTTCAGGAGCAAAATGGTGTTGTTTACCCAGTTTATTTCATAAGTCGAACACTAACAAAAGCCGAAGAAAATTATTCTGTAACAGAAAAGGAATGCTTAGCTATAATTTTTGCAATTCGTAAATTTCGTCCGTATATAGAATTCAGCAAGTTCACAATCGAAACCGACCATCAAGCATTAACTTGGCTTTCTAAGATTAAAGAACCAGTTGGAAGATTAGCTAGATGGGCACTTGAACTCCAGTCCCTTAACTTTACTATAAAATATAAACCCGGTAAGCATAATGTAACGGCAGACGCACTTAGTAGAGCATGCATTAATCTCATTTCGTGCGAATCGATATTTGATATAGATTCAATGGTAGACGCACAGGAAAAAGAATCTTTTTTGAAGTCATTACGGGTTTTTATACAGTTTGGTGATTTGCCAGAATCATACGAAATGAGAAGCAAAATTGTAAAAATGGCCAGAGATGCTTGCATTAATGATCAGGGTGTTCTTATGAAGTTGATTGGTCCAAGACTTAAAACGTGGGAAAGTGACGATGGCAAATGGGTTATCTGGAAGCACCTGAAGTACTCAAGAGAAATATTATTAATTATTTTCATGCAAGCTCCGTGGGATGTCATCTTGGTATTTCGAAAACTTTTCATAAAATTGCAGATCGGTTTTGGTGGCATAACATGCACAAAGATATAGCAAAGTACATTCAGACATGTGAAATTTGCCAGCGAGTTAAAATACCGCGTATAGGTTCTCAAGGGATAGGTACGTCACTTTTGGTGACCTCTGCATGGCACACATTATCTATAGATTTAATTGGCCCCTATGCTAAAAGTAAAAGTCAAAATTTAATGTGTTTAGTAGTGCTTGATATGTTTACGAAATGGGTAGAACTTGCTAGTATTTTATAGATGGGGATTTCCAAAACGAATTTTGTCAGATAATGGTCCACAATTTCGTTCAAATATTTTTAAGGACTGGCTTAAATCTTTAGGTATTGAACATCTTTTAACACCTCCTTACCATCCTTCTGCAAATCCAGTTGAGCGATATAATCAGACAGTAAAAACAATGATTATTTCTAGTATTGAAAAATGTAATCAATGGGATCAGTATCTTCCTGAAATAGAATTTGCATTAAGAACCAGTGTAAACACAAGTACACAGTTTACACCTTGTTATTTGAATACAGGTAGAGAATTTCGTGTTCCCATAGATAATGTGTGTTCAACTAATTCGAATTACATTCCTGCTTATAAGTTAGCAAATACTTTAGCCGCTATTCACGAATTTGTCAAGGCAAACATGATTTTAAGCCAAGAAAAACATTTGTGTTATTATAATAAGAAACGTCGTAATGTAGAATTTAAGGTAGGAGATAAGGTCTGGATTCGTACGCACGAACTTTCTGACGCATTTAAGAAAATTACTGCTTCTTTACTACATCGATTCGATGGTCCTTATACAATCACTGAAGTTATTAGTCAGTCCAGATAAATAGTTAGTCATGATTTGAAAAATGCATCATTAGTTGCTCATGTAAAAAATATGAAGATTTATTTTAACAGTGATAAGCTTTCAAAATATTTGAATGATGGGGAAGAAGACGTCAGCAAAGAAGAAATTTAGGGATTCCATTCGACTAATCAGTCATCAAGAAAAGAAGGGATACGCGATTAGTAATCCAGCCTTAAAACCTATCTCTGAAAAATTGTTAAGTATAAGCGAAGCAGGCTTCAGTCCTATTGGAGAGAATTCTTTTATTCTGAAGGAAGCCAAACATTTGAAAATCACCCTGCATGCCCCGATGTCATTCAACTATCAAGCAAAATCTATTCAAGTAACCGAATTTCCTTTGGTCATGAAAACATGCATAAAGAGATCGTCAAAACCCCTAAATGATAAGCCGATTGGGATAACCGAGAGTTTGATCAACTCTATGTTTGGTCATAATGGTGCACAACATCCGGTCTTCTCGAATACTATGCGTATTCATGAAATGCAGATGCCTTCTAATAATTTAGCACATGACAATCTTCCGTGTAAGCCAATGGTGAATTCAGAGCGTGAAGAAATTAGGAGAATGGCAGCAGAAAAACGAGCAGCTCTTAAAAAAGCAATTGAGAGTGACATTAATGTCTTGAAGGTTAATAGGGATTTTGTTGATATCGGTTGCGATTTTTTGTTTCAATAATGAATTTTAAAATGAATGGATAAGATGTGTTTGATTGTTTTATGATAAATTGATGAATATTGGTGTTAACGATTACTGTGGTCACTGGGGTAAGGAATAAAAAAAATCGATAAAAAAGAGAATTGAATGTAAAAAATTATTATTGAAAGAAATATAAAAAAAGAAGAAAGACAATAAATCAATCGAAGTAGGCCACTCTAAGGGAGGGGGTGTAAGGAAATGTAAAAAAGGCACATATGCCATCGCCAATAAGCTTACGCCACCTGGCGTGGTGTGACGATACTCTCTCTATATTTTTAGTCACACAACACAGAGAAGATACACTCCACACACACAAACACACATACTATTTATTATATGCTAGTGATGATGATGATGATGCTGAGAGAGGGTATAAAAGGCCGTGCTTGCCGAGCTCACAGTCAGTCTGTCAGTTGGATCCCGACTGAAAACAGTTCCAGAGCTCTTGGCAAACACGGAACCCGTGGTTTCAGAGGAACCCCTTTGGTGAGCTTATTCGTCGTTAGTCGGTTGAATACCCATACCGTGTAATAAAGTAAAGGATACACCGCTTTAATTATTCATCGTTTGCCAGACGGAATCCGTTTGGGTTACCTATACCCCAGTGTACCTACTTCAGTAACCTATGAATAATCCTTGTTGTTGATCATAATTATTTAATAATATATTTCATACCTAAATCATAAATTAAGCCCTCACAATAAATTGTGACACAATGAGTGATAATTATATTTGGTGTAAACATACTGTCAGTGCACATAACCATTTATTGTATTCTGTGCTGGACAGACCAACATGTCCTAAATTTACGATTGGAACACAAGTTGATGCTTTTTCATAATGCAATTTGTTGTGATTTTTTCACTAATGAATCTTTATATTAGATGTTTCTCAATATTTTATTCGGGTGGAATGAGAAGCATTTCCTACGGAGAACATATAACCACATAACAATAAACTATTATCTACAAAGCACACTGGAAGCATGTATTTACCCTCATAATCACTTAAACCACTACTTTCCTTTTTTGAAATGTTAAAAAAACCACCTTCGGAAAACTTTCATTGTTTTTTATTTTGTTATAAGTTGTCAAATCTTAGGTTTGTAAGTTTTATTTTATTTTTAATAAACTAAACTTGTGTAATTTCAAAATAAATAAAATGTTAAACAAATTAAACCAGACCATCTTCTGCACCAAATACTGCATTAACCACATCAGTTGCTTCATTTCCTGTGACAAGTTCCTCCAAAGCGTTCATATATACCTCTTAGCTTTACGATGCATGTAAACCCGAATCGGAACACCAACTACAAGAACTAAAATGTTTTTAAAAATTACTTTTCGGTTGCTGGAATGATATTATTTCCATTAATTATCAGGGTTAAAAACACCAAATGTACAAAAAG
>JAQFZG010004532.1:0-11627 GCA_034695465.1 Entomobrya nicoleti
TGTCCCTTATACTCCAAGAAATTGTCTTTGCTAATTGCATAATATGGATATGCCAGCTGTGCTTGAATAGGTCTAAAACCATCCAAATATTTGAGTGACTTTTTAAATTTGCCCTTTTCATATTTTGCCAAATTTTTCCAATTCGTCAGAAGTCTGTCAGATTTCTCATATGCATCAACAACAAACATGGTTTCAATATACTCCAATATAGAACAAAGGATCATTGCGAGAGGTGCCATTAAAAATCCAGGTTCCAGCAGTCTGTCCGCATGCTTGATGCAAATGAACAAGCCAAGAGTGCTCAGCAAGATGGTACTACCATGATGCAAAGTCACTAGCAAATTGGAAAATATATGGTTTAAATACCTTTCCAAGATTTTCTGAGTTTTGTTGAATTCAATCAGCTCGTCTTGGGTTAGCACACATCCAAGACGACAATTAAAGTTGGGAATCCCTGGTACAAAATGTACGGAAACGGGTTCCAGCATTTGGTTCCAGTTAACCCAACCTTGAAAGTAGACAACGCAAGATATGTCAACGATGAAGATCATATCGGTTGCATTTATGATAGAATAAGCCAGGGGCAAAGTGAGAGGCAAAAGTGACCAATGAAATTCTAGATGAATTTCTAGAACTTCGGTGATGATTCGATTTTCAGGTAGAGCGCTCTGAAATAGTAGACCTCCGTATATAAAGGGAACCACCACGGTTGCCACAGCTACACCAACAATGATGGTATCGGATATTATCTGAATTCGTTTAGCTTCTTTGTTCCCCGTTAAGAATTTCCGGTATTTTTCTAAATTAAAAGTTAATAATGGGCACAATTTAGTAAACTTGATTGGATATATAAAATCGTTTAGACAAAAACATTTTTAATACCTTCATAAAGAAATATACTTCGAAGTGTCATGTTAGCCCAAGCAACAATTTCTGTTTGCATTATGTAGACTCTGACCCACAAGCCGCCAAATAGGACAAACGCCCCAAGATACATTGCGTGAGCAGCATAAATCAATGCAGCTATTGCTTCGTCCCGTGGTTTGTAGTCGACGTCGAATATATCTTGGTTACCATTTTCCCAATCGGTGAATAAGTAGTCTATGATGAAGTATGTCGTAATTATGAACATGACCGCCATGTATCCTATAATTTGGTAGAAACCTAACGTTTTATAGCCATTTGTGGACTGACTGAGATAATTCTGGTTTTTGTCACATTTGACGAAAGTGCAGCTGGAGTATTTCATTAGGGAGAAACGCCATCGCCAAACTTTAAGGAAGAGATTAGAAAGCATGTTGAATAGCTGACTGGCGGATGGGACAATGTATTACGTTTTAAGCTTTATTAGAAAATTCTAATAAGTCGAAATGTATTGCGAAATAACTTAGGTAAGTTATAAATGTATATATAAGGTACATTACAAAAGAGAAGTTTAATAAATTTCTTGTCAAATTTAGACTATTTATGTAAGTATTATAATGATTTAGGTATTATCGTTTACATCACCGATTGCTATCTATATTTATATATTATTCGCTTGGGTATCAAGTTCAGTTTTAAATAACTTTTCCAAGAACAAGGTGCCATTAAAATTATGTTTGAAATGAGATGGGAGGTTACATATGCGATAGACAATTGATTAAAGACACGTGAGTTTAAATTATGTATTATGTTATGTATGGTCCTTTGGGATTTAAATTTTATAAAAGCATTTCAGATTAAAATAGTTTTTGTTTTAATAGTTGAACTATAAATTCACAAACTATTATGTTTTATGTCTAGAGATATAAATATATTTCTTGAATAATAGAAAATTATTATGTTCTTTTCCAGTTTTTATAATTTAGTTATATATGTAAATGATTTAAGAATAGTCGTTTACATGACGAATTGTCATGAATACAAATATATTGTACAACCGAATATACAGTAGTTTTAAATAGCGTTCTAAGAACAAGGTACCATGAAATTGCTTTTAGAATTGGAGAAAAAGTTACATATGTGCAATAAAATTTACACGTGCGTGTCTAAATAGACACGAAAAAATATTCTACGTGATTGGCTTTAATTAAATTAAGGTGCACAGTGGCCAATTGTTGTTTTTATTACTATAAATCATCAGAAAGAATAGCTTGATTTTCTGATACAATGTTAAAAAAAATGGTTAGGTAGTCTTCTATATATTTAATTCAAAAGTTTCATAATTTTTCAAACTTTGAATTATGCAATAAAAAAAGCACATTTCTTCCAATTTAAACGTCTGAAAAAACTATGCCTACTAGTAAATTGAAGCACATGAGTACCACGTGGTACTGGATTAATATATTCAAACGAGACATACATACGTATATTTAGATTTAGTACCAGACGAACAGGTTACTTTTAATAAAACATTCCTTAAATGAACTTGTAGTTGGGAAAAACTGAAAACAAACTAAAAAAGCCAAAAAATTTAGATTTAGATATGCTGCTCAATTTTATTTTATATTACCAGAAGCCTACAGCAACTTGTACTAAAAATACATTCTGATAGCAATACATATACGGTAAAATAACTGAGACTCAAACGATTGGTTATCAAATATTGCACTATAGTATAATATTTTTGTTGGTTAATTTGTAATACATGTTATCTTAACAATTTATATTTTACCAGGTAATTACTATTAAAACTATTGCATAAATAATGACTGTGTACATTAATAATTACCGTTTTAAACAATTATTTGTTTGAAACCAAAAGGTCGACAAGAAACCCCATGATTTGTCCCTGATACTCCAAGAAATTTTCTTTGCTAATTGCAAAATATGGATATGCCAGCTGTGCTTGAATAGGTCTAAATACATCTAAATACTTAAGGGACTTTTTTAATCGGCTCTTTTCAAATTTCGCCATATTTTTCCAATTCGTCACAAGTCCATTAGATCTTTCATACGCATCAACCACAAACAAGGTTTCAATATACTCCAACACCGAACAAAAGACCATTGCTAGAGGTGCCATTAGAAATCCAGGTTCCAATAGTCTATCAGCATGCTTTATGCAAATGAACAAGCCAAGAGTGCTCAGCAATATGGTACTGCCATGATGCAAAGTGATTTGCCAATGTGCATAGATGTTGTTCAAGTACCTTTCCAAGACCTTTTGGTTCTTGTAGAATTCAATCAGCTCGTCTTGTGTAAGCACACATCCAAGACGACAAGTAAAGTTGGGAATTCCTTTCTCAAATTTTACGGAAACGGGTTCCAGTAGATAGTTCCAGTAAACCAAACCTTGAAAGTAAATCACACAAGGTATGTCAACGATGAAGATCAAGTCGGTTCCGTTTATTATTGAATAAGCCAGGGGCAAAGTTAGAGGTAAAAGTGACCAATGGAATTTTTGGGGAATTTCTAGTACTTCCGTGATGACTCGATTTTCAGGCAGAGCGCTTTGAAATAGCAAGCCTCCGTATATAAAGGGGCTCACCACAGTTGCTATTGCTACCCCAATAATGATGATGTTTGAAATCTTCTGAATTCGTTTTGCTTCCGCGTTTCCCGCTAAGTATGTTTTATATTTTTCTAAATTACAGCATATTTTAGTGATTTTTAGGACATTATATTATTTAAATTTTAAGAAAAGTTCAGATTTGTAAATACCTTGATAAAGAAATATACACCGTAGTGTCATGTTAGTCCAGGCCACAATTTCCGTTTTCATTGTGTAGAGTCTGACCCATAAGCCGCCAAATAAGACGAACGCTCCAAGGTACATAGTGTGAGCTGCATGAACTAAAGCAGCTTTGGCTTCGTCTCTGGGTTTGTATTCAACGTCAAATATATCTTGTATGTCGTTTTCCCAATCGGTGAATAAGTAGTCTACGATAAAGTATGTTGTAACAAGGAACATGACAGCCATGTATGACAAAATTTGGTAAAAACTTAACGTTTTATAGCCATTTGTTGAGAGTCGGAGATAGTTTTGGTTTTTGTCACATTTGACAAATGTGCAACTGGAGTATTTCATTAGGGAAAGACGCCAGCGCCAAACTTTAAGAAATAAATTGGAAAGCATGTTGAATAGAAGAAAACATTTAACTGACTGGCTGATGGGATAATGGATTTTGTTTTATGCTTGAAATTAAAAGTTTATTATGGATATACATGTGTTCTTTTTATTGCCTTAAGACATAATTCATGTGAATTTATTTTCAGGTAAATTACGAAGCAAATTTAATAATGTTCTTTTCAATTTTTAAAAGAAAAGCTTTTTTAATCTAATTTGAGAATAATCGTTTACATGGCCAAGTGACATGAATATTATTATTTTTATTATGCGGTCGGGTATCTAGTTCAGCTTTAATTAAATTTTCAAAAAACAAGGTACCATTTAATTTATTTTTGGAAAATGACAGGAGGTTATATGTGCAATACACGTGGGTTTAACATGGCCAGTTGGTATTTAAATTTAATAAAAATTTCAAAGTTGCAGAGCTTTTATATTAAAAATCCGTCACACAGCTGGTTTAGTAGTGACATGATTTTTTGATTACCAGCTAAAATTATTAATACTAAAAAGCGTCTTTGCAGTTCCAGTCGTATCCGACAAAGTCTACTGCTATGAATTATTTTACATTATACTTTCGAAATTGATATTTCTATTATTGGAACAAACGAGTGTATTTATTTATTTTTGCGTTAACATATGATTTTAACTAAGACTGATAATATTTGGGTAGATGCTTACTTGAAGATAATGTGTGGAAAATGATTACACCGCTGTGGTATATAAAATATATGTAGCTTTTATAGTTTCTCATTAAATCAGATCACTCGACTAGTATAAAAGTCTGTTGGAATTGATGTAACCAGCATGGCTTCAGGAATAAAAATTTAGTCCAATTCACTGCTCATCATGACATGCTATGAGTATTTTTTAAAATTAGTTTAAAAAACTTATGAGAAGGAGTGATGTGCGATGTACTCCAGATAGTTATGTCATGATTAATTAATTAAATTGATGAAAATGAAAAAAAAAGTCATGGACCACTTGAAATAATAATAAGCAATGTGTTTATTTCATTCCTAAACGAATAAGTTTTATTTGCATGTAGCAGTACGCAAAAAAGAAGCAGTTACCAATTCGATTGTAGTTTCCTATAAATATTTAAAGCTGAGAACTGCCATTAGACCACTGAAAAGAATTTAGTCGTGCGCACACAATAGTCAGATACAAAAAATCCATAATTAGCAATGAAAAATTTATACTCATGGTCAGACCATTTCTGAGAATCCCAGCAACTTTCTATAAAAGCAAGATTATGTGCCAATCGAAATTGGTATTTAAAAATTACATTTAGAGCCCAACAATATACAATTTGGGAGCCCTTAACCACGATAAGGCTTCAACTTGCCAGAATTTTCCCTAAAGCTGTCTTTCTGTCATATCCCACAGGGGTCATCCATCTTTCCAAATCTTCATCAGTCATGTCCTGTTCCCCAGAAAAATTTCTTCGTTCCCTCAAAATCAGAAAAATTAGCAGAATCCGAAACATGTAGCAGAACCCATAAGACATCTGAATTGCAGAGGCTCCAAATAATGTTTCACTATTGTTCACATCCAAGGAAACAAGCAATATCCATAGATATGTCAATGCAATGGCTAAAAATCCATTGCAGATAAGCCAGTATCCCAACTTTCTGTACTTTTCTTGGACATTGTTTGCCTAAAATAATAAAAAAATAAAACATTGAGAATATTCAGACACAATTTTCCCCATATTTATTTTTACACACTAAGTTATAGATTTCTAAACCTTCAGTTTGGATGTTTTTAATACAGCCAAAGCACAAAGTATCCCAATCAGACCAAGAGTCCCAAAAAGCACGAAGGACACCCAAAATGGAAATGGGTCCAAAGGTTTTATCATTCCTCCCATCATAGTGTTTACGGACTGTGGTATGAAATAGGAAATACCAGCGTATGGGCCATAAGGTAAAACGATCGCAAACCCTATGACAACTATTGTGAAAATTGTTACAGTCAAGTCCAAATAACCAATAAATTTTAATTTCTTTGAAGCCGTAGCAAAGGTACACATATTTGTTCAATATTTCTTTAACCTCAATGTTTACAAAAACTAGGTAACAGTAACTATGATACGACTTATATTGGCTTTTTTAAACTTAAATTTTAAATGGAAATTTTTTGCTCAATTTTGCAAAAAAGAAATTGGAAAACATTAGACAATAGACAAGTTTAAAATAGGAAAACATTCAACAGCAGCTGCTACCAGTTTGGCATTTCCCACAAAACTAAACCAATCTTGAGCTTTGCAAAAAGAAGCGGCCAAATATACATAAATTCAACTTGTTCCATAACAAGTAAGCCCAATGTAGTTGTATTTCAGAATATTCTTATGGAGGATAATGGAGAGACAAAAAGCACAATAATTGTGTATTTAAATAATTAAAACTGATCAGTACCAATCAATCTCACACCAACAGTTTGAACTTTGCAGTGACAATTCATTTATATTTACTGTCTCTACGTAGAAATGTACTTATGTTTTGAATTGATATGATTAGTGTAAAGTGGAAGCAAAGCTTGTTGGATTTTTGTCCATGTAAAAAGTACACATTCTGTTTTATGTACTAGTTCAGCTGACTGCTGTCTACGTGTAAACTTTCAGCTAGTTGGAGGAGATTGACGTTTTATACAATTCGTCGGCGACGTCAATTTCTCTGCAATTCCAAGTCGAATTCATTAATTTTATATAAAGCAATGAAGTTGACCTTCATTTTTATTTAATACCGCAGATATCTTTGTTGACCCCACCAATTGATCTGTTTTAACACAACTGTTTCGCTGGGGTCTGTATAATATGTCAGAAACGCCTCTTGTAGTGTTACTTATTGTCGAAAAATGCTTGTCGAATTTTTTTTAGTCGAAACAAAAACAGCCATTTTACTAGTCGAAAAGAATTAGCCGAAACCCGGCTTGCAGAAATTAATCAGTCGAAATATTTCAGTAGAATATCTTACAAATTTACAATTATAGTTAGTGATACATCTTAATAGTTAAGATGGGACCATAATATTATTTAAGTTTTTATCCTTTACTACTGTTTTAACTTTTTTCTAATGATATTGAAAACAGCTCATTCGAATGCAGTGACGTGGCAAGAGTGTGACTTCCTCAAATTCTTTGTATGTTTTATACTACGAGCTGGTTTGTTCATGTTGACATGTTTTTGTACAGATAATATATAACACTTCCTTTTCAATAATATACATTATATTTTGATACTCCAACTTTGAACGATGAATTATTTTTCGTTAATGGGAATTGGAATTAGGAATCATATCAACAACTGGAGATGAAGTTTCTTGAGAGTCCATGGTTACGTAAAACTGTCGTGAACTAGTGCATGAATGCTACTGAAAAAAATTAATTAATGAGAAAAAATTTCAAGTCATAACGACATTTGAACATTTGAGTGTTCAGAAAAAATTCGACAAATGCAAATTCGACTAGTAAATCACGCTAAGCAATATTCGACAAATGAAAATTCGACAAGAATTTTATTTTCGACAAGCAGATTTTGACTATAGTTTTTCGACAAGAGGTAACACTCCAAGAGGCGTTTCTGACATATTATCGGGACCCGTTTCGCTGTATATTATCATTTGACATTGCCAATAAAAGCATATATTTCAAGTTACTAAATTACATTCTTTATAACTGGCTTAAAAGGCAAATATAGTGAACTACGCAACAAATTCACACCAAATAATTCAAAACTTATTTAAAATTAGTTCTACCACAACAGCGAAATTTCTGAGTGTAAATTCTCATCTTGATGATAATTTGTTGTTGTTTATGAACACAATATTCATACACTGTTTCGATAAATCGCACGATACTCTTGCTAAACTCCAAAATCATACAAAGAAGTGCAACTGACAAACCTCCCCCCAGAAAAACAAATATAACAAGAATATTACCCAACATGTTTGGTTTCGTAGGGACATTATTTTCATTTCCCATTACAAGGTCCGATCTATTAATAAATTTAGGCCACCGCTCAAGTAAGCCAGTGGCAGGAATAACAGAAATTCGCTGAAGTATTGACGATGGAACATAAACGTACTCATACTTAAAAATATTTTCTGGTGATGAATAACCAACCCTGCTAACATCAGCATGTTTATTGGACATTTGAAGTGACATTTGTGAAATTCGTGCTAAATAATTTGGCAAGATCCATGCTGTTTTATTGCAATTATTTAAATCACTTGAAATCAAGTCTTTCTGTTTTTTGGCAAAAAGTTCTTTCATAGCATTTCCTTCATTAAGCACAAATTCACTATCCATATCAATAATTCCAATTTTTCAAAAGTTGTTTCCATGGGTTCTATCATCATCTTTGGGACCCCAGGATGTATTTGTAAATGATTTATAATTTTAAACATTACTGGTGATATTTCTTCTGAATTCCACGGATCCAAACCTTGTATATTTTTAAAGTGCCCGTAGGCAAGTCAACAGATTTGGAACGATCTCTATATAACTTTGAAATAGCAACGGGTAGTACTGTAATCGATATTAGTACAAAAAGCCACACTTTCCACTCAAAAACCGATGTGAACTGATGAAATGGAAATGGCCGGATTCCACGTGAGCCGCAGCTGACAAAATGAAGCTTTCCAAATACATTTTTTACCCTAAGTGCGTTGTCATGGCTCTCCTGTTCCATATCTGTAATTTCGGCGTACCTTCTGAGGTATCCTGTAAAATACCTGTGGGCTGGGTTATGGAGTTCCACTAATTTAATTGACGTCAAATTTCCCATCAAATAAGTATAAACGGATGCATAGCCAAACCCAAGCATTTGCAATTATTCTGGAAATTTTTTTGAGGTTTTTCTTTCGCAATTTTATAAGGGGCTCTTTAATTGCCTCTGGTTCGTCGTTAATGTAAGACGCAATTTTTCCAATTAACTTTAACTTTTTATGTAACTCACTATCCATCCATCCCGGGTAGTCTACGTACTTTTGAGCTTTTTCCGAAAGAGCTATACAGTCAAATGAGAGATATTCCTGATTCACGGGAATTACATTTACAAAATTGGCACATTGTGGACAAGGAAATATTATGTTGAATTTTTTAATACTACACTAAAGATTAATCTGCGTTTTCCGGAGTTTCGTGTTGCAGTCAACATGACCTGTAATTAAAAGGAGACATTATTACGAAGATGAAATCGTAGTTATAATTTTAGTTTGTTTTTTCTGTCCGTCTGTCTGTCTGTGTGCCCTCTAACTTGGAAACCCTTCAACCGATTCTCTTCAAACTTGGCACACAGACTTCTGAGATCAAGGGGTCAGTCGCTAGCCTTTTTCAGTCAAATCGGTTTAACGGTACAGGAGGTACAGGTACAAATTGGTCTAATAAAGTCTAATAAAGACTAATAAATTCGGCTGTTACAACTGTCGACTGTAATTACGTATGTATTTCTACTGTATTCTACTGACCTGTAATTCGTACATAATTGATTGTATAAACACTGCATTGGACAAATCTGAAGTTTCTTGCAGTCCAAGCCGCTAGCGAAACCCTATCGTAGTCTTCTGTATTTGCTTTTGAATCAACTAGTATGTGGATCGGTGGTCTTAAGCTTGGTACAGTATTTAAATTTAAGAAAGCCAACTTGACAAAAAATTCTGTGTATCTTCCAAGACGAAGTAAATTATTGGGCATAAATAAATCCACTTGGATTTCACATTGCCATGGTCTTGAAGACAGAATAAAGTTAGTAGATTTTGGGCCAATATATTCCAAACTATTTTTATCTGCTGGCCAAATCGAATGAAGGTAGCTTAAAATGGAACACTTGGTTTTGTTACGGGAAGTGTAGAAAAAGAGATCGTTTGGCATTGCAGTGGAAAAATTTCCATTTAGTTTGGAAACCATTTCTTCTGGGATCCATATAAAATCGGTTTCAGACACTAGTTTGTTTTTTCTCGGATGTTTGTAATCGACTCGACCAAAGGCTATGTCAAATTTTCTGAGAATCACAGGAAACTGAATTGTTGGATTTATATCGATGCCTTCAAAATTGTTGACTACAATAAGACAAGCGTCGTTCATAAAACTTTTGAGTGTTGAGTACAAGTTGTTCACAATTTTATCCGTTTTAGGCCAAATCGGTGTGTATTCAATGTCCTTTAGGTATTCTGTTATTGCCAGACGAGTATACTTATAACGTATTTGTTTTAAGAATTGTTTTGTAGATGGATCTACCAAGGGCATTGATTTCAGCAGTTTTGTGGTAAGAATGTACTTGAACTTTGATTTTGAGTTATTTTTGCCAATGGACAGATGTAGTACTGTAATCAAAAAAATGGTTACAAAATGCAAAGTTAAATTCGTCATATATCAGCATATGATTTTATTGTTGTATATTTAAAGTTGGAAAATGAAACTCGACACGTGGTGATGTGAGAAGATCGAATGAATTTTAAATATGCCCTAAAAATTAAATACGATTCAAGTTTTTATCTGTGTAGTGTCGGAGTTTATTGTAGTATGCTTCGCTGGTCTAGTATTTTAAATCGTTCAGCATGATTTCTGAGACTGCGGTATTGTCGATAGATAGAAGCTTTCACAAAGTTGGTCAGACATGTTGTGACGTGATGAGTGTTTACATTATAAGCTATCTTAATGGCTTCTGAAGTGCCACGTGCTTGAAATCGTATTAAAATTTGCGTAAGCATTTTTCAAATATGTTGAACATTATTACGTAGATGCATCGATTAATCGTAGTTATACGATTGGTTTATTTGTCTGTCCGTCCGTCTGTGAATGCTTTAACTTTAATAGTTTTCGTCCGATGTTCATCAAACTTGGCACGAAGACGTCCTGGGAGAGCAGCTGCATTGCTAGTGATTGTCAGCCGATTCGGTTGAATGGTACCAAAGTAACGGCTAATTATCGGTTAGATGCATTTTAGTAAACAATTTTATTTCACCAATCGATAGACCAAAGTAATGTATTCAAACTTTGTCAATAGTCCATGATATTAAACCCACTTGTTTTTGGAGTAACTGCCAAATATTGCTTTATAAATGGATCACAGATGTCGATGTCAGGCGGATGTCAAATTAAATGTCAGAATACATTCAGATTCAGTTACGTCTTTTCCTCATGTCTTGATATGGCTTGTTACAAGTTCCAACTGTACTATCATTCCTTTAGCTTTATTCTTTGATAGTCATATTACCCGACCAATTTCTGGTATGGAGCTCCAGTTTTGAAAAAAAGTAATTATTGTAATTGTTTTTATGAAGGAGGGGCCTCGATTATTGAGTTGACAACATCACGCGAAGAGAAATTACTTTTACATAAAAGCTGCTGCTCATGAAAGCTAGGCCCAATAACATATACTCCAATCTTTGTTTTTGAGTTCACAGCCCTAACATCCGGCTTAATGGAAAGTTCCGTACTATGTTACCACGTTTCACGTCAATTCCCTGCAGCAATTTCCCAGTGCGACATTTCCCGGTCCTAGGAATCTATCTATAAAACGAGAATCCCAAATGACAAGAATCCCAAAATATTTAGACATAATGGAAAGAAT
>JAQFZG010004533.1:0-11624 GCA_034695465.1 Entomobrya nicoleti
TAGCTTCTTCTTTCACTGTTTTTTATGTGAGATAGATTTGGGTTGAGTGAGACGAGAGACGTGACAAGACAGAAAGGAAAAGAGAGTAAAAGTTGAGAAGAACAAAAACACACCACCAACAACCACACAGAGAACAGACAAGACAGGACATAGGGTTTTAGTGAAATGACTAGGTAATTATTATGATTATTGCTTGACTACTTATTACACTCAACTATTATGTGTATTATGCATGTTATTTTTTGATGACGATATCAACTTTAATGTTTAAGCGTTGATCATAAAGGAAAAAAAAACATGAGAATAATTGGAAAGGGGATGCAAAATATGAAAAGAGAATGAAGAAAACAGCAGCTGTAAGTCTAAAAATAGCTGGCGTCGTGGTAAATGTGACGGGCATGTAGTAAGTACAGTTGTAAAAGTAAATGGGCTATGTGTTTATGTTATGGGAAGGGATTAGCAAAAGTTGTTGTGTAGCATATTTTTTTCTATTTATATTACGCGTTTTTATTGACCATGAGCTTGACTAGACAGTCAAACAACTTGACAAGTAGTGGGGAGTAATAATGCAATAGTATAAAAAAAGTACAAGAAATTTAATTGTTTTGTGTGGTGGTTTTTTTTGAAGGGTTCAATGAAGATGTGACATGACTTGACATGTACTTACACGGTTGACTGGTTGCATATTATAGTAAATGTGTGTGTGTGCATAATGTAAAGTATGCAGAGAGTGTTGAATGAAAAAGGCTACCTGGGGTTTGAGGTTGGGCTCTGTTGCTCCCTCCTGTCCACGAACTCCCTTGGGAGGAAGACGGTGATGATGATGATGAGGATGACGGGTGAGATGAAGAAGAAGCCCTGCTGGATGACGAGTAAGTGGAATAAGAAGGATGAACGTTTGTGTTGCTCCCATAATATCTGTTGTTCCCACCAACGCTACTACTGCCGCTGTTATAATGATGACCTACTTGTCGGTAGGTAGAACCACCGCCACCGTGACCACCATTTCCGTTCGAATTTGAGGGGTAGATACTGTTGGAATTTATGGAGGATGATGATGAGCTACCAGCACCACTGGACAGTTGATGTCGTCGGTATTGTTCAAGACCTTGACGGGTACCGAGATTCTGCCATTTCCACTGAGAATAGGAAAGTGGGGGAGGGGGAGCAGGTGTGGTAGTTGTCGTTGTTGTTGGTGTGGCGGTGGTTGTTGTAGTTGTAGTCGTGGTGGTTGTTGGAGGAGACTTTCTTTGTGCAAGATAACGGCTTTTGTAGCTTTGAGCCTGGAATATTCATAAGCAAAGGAAATATGAATGAAAGAATTAAGGTGGGGTTGAGGATAAGAATTTTAATTCGTAATACACAAGGAGAAAAATGTGCTGGTGATGACGAGGATGAAATGATGACTGCTCAAATTTTCTTGTCAATGTATTCTAGTCAAGCTTTAAGCTAATCAAGAACTCGACAGGGTGTAATTACCAAAATCAAATCGTTATTGAAATAATTACTACTTTACGAAATATTATATTTTATATGGACAGGGTGAGCACATAGACATAGCGTAACAATCTATTCACTCATTTCATACTGATTAATTGATTATAATCAAAAACAGGCATTTTAATAATGATGACGATGAGTCGTGTGAAATCAATTCGCATGTTTTAATTTAGATCAATTTCGATGATAAAGAATAAATATGTTGGGGGTTATCGTGATAATTCAAAAGAAAAAAAAATCAAAGGTAAGGTTTAACAACACGTTTGACGATTTTGCTTCAACAATAAAATATTTGCACTTGCAGGTTTTAGACGCATTGCAAACACTGCATAAAAATGAAAAATACATATACTGCAATCCATCTAAATCAAAATCTTACATTATTCGTCAAAATTGAATTAATTAATTACAAGGATATATTCCGTACTTGTACTTTATTCAACTTCATAAATTCAACAATCCGAACTCCTCATTAATACTTGTAATTGGATCTTGATTACATTTTCAGCATAGTAGAAACAGAACCGAATAAAGATGAGTTTAGTTAGAATATTAGTTTGTGACGTTCTTGAAAGTTAGGAATCAACTGGTTGATAAGTTAACTCATGAATAAACTGTTTTCTTAAAGTCGCATAATTTTATAATTCGTATTCCCTTAAGTTAATTATTCAACAATTGATATTCCTCAGTTTTGTGGTAAAAAGTACAATTTGCTACAATGACTGAATCTCTACCAGAACTTGGAAAATGATTTTGAATTTTCACGAAATAAGGTGAAATCATTTGTTCATAAGAATAATTACACCATGTTCATAGTTCAGAATTTTTTAGCTATTCCACCTATACAACCATCTTTGTTTTCAAAATTACACAGATGTTATCATTTAAGTTTTATACTTTTAAGATTTTTATGTTAATCGTCTGTGACAAAGCCATTTTTAAACTACTTAAGAATTTAAAATATAGTTTTGACACCTGTGTTCCCATACCAAGACCAAGAACGCCTCTCTATTTAACATTTTGGCAATAAAGATTTAAGTGCGTAAGTCAAAAAAATAATTGAAGTCATGGCAACTAAAGTGCGTTTGTGTACAACAAGTAAACACTACTGCATTCAAAAAAGTAATCTTCAACCAACTCCTCACGCACAACACGTGCATTCCTCTGGTTTATGCGAAGCTTTTAAACATTTTTCGCCAAATATTTAATTATCACCCCTGCCGCCTTTACATGTACATATTTCGCAAGTCCATATTAAGCCGTTACAACATCATCATATTCATACACATAAAAATGATAATAATAGCATTTTGAAAAATACTTAATACAAGAACCGCTTAGTCATGAATTTAAAATTTGGTTAGACTGCTGTCTACTAGGATATATTTTTTTGTAAAGATGATAACAGTGTTTATGTTTTAGTGGACACAAGACAGGACAACAGGCTTGTCATCATGATGTCATTAAAGTTATGAGGTCGATATGTATGCTATTAGTAGATATGGTGCTCTGTATGTACTTTGTCTCATGGTGATATGATGTTGATGATGATGATATGCCATCATGTCAAAAATAAACTGAAGAGCGAGCATGACATTAGACACTACAACTCCACATCACAGCTTGCAAACTGATTTAATGAAACATGAGTTTATTTTATGAATTAGGCAAATGGAATAATAATGAATGAATCGTCTCAACATTTATTTTTTGTTTTATTTTTGGTGAAATGGTTACCAAACCTACTAGTTGTACTTAAAAGCATGAATGATGCATGTACCTACAACAGTTTGCGTAACTTGAGTATAAAACGTGAGAGGAGCTTCGTAACGTTACAAACTCCATCAACCTCTGCCACCAGCACTGTCTTGTCTTTCTGGTCATCATCAAGATCATATCGAACAATCTCTCCAATTTATTTTAATATGCTTATGTGTAAACAATAGCCTACTTCTCCACCCTGGAGCTCTTGTTCTCTCCCTCCATGTCAGCCTGCTTGTCTACATTTGCATTGGTTGGTGTGTACTGTGTATACGTCATATACGTGTGTGAGAGAGTTTACTTTGAGTGTGAGATAATTAGCAAAGATAAACTGAGAAAATTGGAAAAATTATTATTTTTCTCCAGGAGACAACAGAACAACAGACATGTATACATGTGCAGTTTTTAGAGGAATCCTTATCCATACTCAGAGAGTACAATCTTTGCTTTGAAACTTGCATCAGATCACTCTCTTCTCCTCGTTTTCACTGCATGATGCACTTGTCATGATTTTATGATCATTTTTGATTGTTGCTGTATAGTTGTAAAAGTGTAATATGTAATACACAGCAGTGTAGTAATGTAATCATGATGTTGATGATGATGCATTGTAAATAATACAATTATTACTTTTGAAC
The DNA here is from genome assembly GCA_034695465.1 of Entomobrya nicoleti. Lineage (NCBI taxonomy): Eukaryota > Metazoa > Arthropoda > Collembola > Entomobryomorpha > Entomobryidae > Entomobrya > Entomobrya nicoleti. The sequence continues at coordinate 3,900 of JAQFZG010004533.1, forward strand.
CTGTCATGTGAGTCATCATGATGAGAAAGGGCACACAGCAGGGGCACAGGCACAACAATCATAATACCACACCCACACAAACGCAAACACAGTCAAACATGCATGAAATGAATATCTGAAGAGTTAAGTTAAAGGATAACATTACATTTACAAAATAGTATCATAATCAACATTAAACGTAAAGAGTTGAATTACATAGTCATCCATGCATGCATACATAACATACCATGCCACGCCAGCCCCGGAAAAAGGGAAGACGAAAAATGGAAAAATAAAATTTAAATATTTATGAATTAGGTAAAGTGCAGAAAAATGCAGAGGGGAAGTGCATGCATAGAAATCTGAGAAAAAATGGCAGGACAGCATATTTGTGCTGGCTAAAGAAAGAGAGAGAGATGAACTGTGCGTGAGATCTTGAGAGTTTACCTCTCTTTCTGCTGGAGACTGACTGAATAAAGTCATAATTCTCAATTAGCTCATGAATAATAATACAGCTATTGTCATTGTCGTAAACAAGCCAATTTTCCCTTCTGACTTGACTGGGCTGTCTTGAAAAATGGGAACAAGCATAATAAACAAGAATAATAGAGATATAAAAGCACATGTATAAGTTGAAGTTGTGAAGTTTTGTTATGGTATTATAAGAATGATGGTTGGTATGGTGGGGGTGGAAGTGTAGGTGGTGGTGGCGTGGCACGATGCGATGGCTAATTTCACTGACAACTGATGCAAGCTCTTTGAATTTGAGACATACACAAAACGAATACATCTTCTTACAAAGTAGCAAAAACGACTTCTTTCTTTGTTGATTGTTCCTATTAAATTATTTGTCGTTGTGCGAAGTAACAAAGTATGTACAAAAAAGTGTGTGCGTGCTCTTATGTAATTTTTCATTTTGTGGTCAGCAGCACAGTAAACCATCAAAACATAAAAGAAATGAAGAGTAACATTTTTTTGTAACTGGACAATACCAGATAACTAGACAATGCAATGCTACTTTTTTCTTGTGTACATTTTCTCTCGTGAATAGTGAACAATTTCCTACTTATTTTAGAACATTAAATGTGTATTTTAGGTTAGGTCGTAATAATATTAACTCCTTTGCATGGAGTGCGGTGTGAATATGTATACAAATCATGCTATGAGGCGGGAGGGAATTCCCATTGCCATACTCTTCTAATCTAAACTAATAATTCTTGTTCTTCAAAAATAAAAGTTGACTACCTAACTCTTAGTAAACTCTTTCCGAGATAATGTTCTATTTTGCGCTTCTTGCATACATGTATAATTTAAATGTGGCTCCTTACCCTCACTTGCTTCTATTTTTTTTAACAAATAATGAAACTGGAAAATTAGACAAGGAAAATGTCTATAATTACTCCATACACACGCTACTGCACCAGTAAATGCTAGGAAACAGAGCTGCAGGCAAATGAATTATGAATATGAATAATTTGTTGTTTTTTATCTCTTTTCATAACAATCCATATTCCTCTTCGTTGTACAAAAAAAACGAGAAGAGTAGAAATGAGAGAGAGAAAGAGAGATTACTGAGAAGCGAGTGGGGGAGTGGGACCAAAACGACAGACAACGACATAAATTTCAGCTAAATACCAAGAATTTTTTCTACTACTGCTGGACTGCTATTTGGTGGATAATCCATACAAGTCAGCTCTCTAGTCTACTGCCTCTCTGTACAAACAAACACACAAGAAGAAGTAGGCGGAAGGGAAGAGGAGAAAATAATGACGATGAAGGAAAAACAGGAGGAAAGAAAAGAACATATTTTTTTCGTATTTTTCCAGGATTGAAGCTGTAGAAGTGGTAGTCATAGTAATCCTTCTTGTTGTTCATAAACACAACTCTCATTAGTTCACTCAAATATTCTTGTGCACCCTAAAGCTATGGAATGCAATGTGGTGGTGGTAGTGGTGCGGTGATGCATATTAATAAAATAAATTACTCATTTGTTATTAGAAGATGTCGTGGCTACTTAAAAAAACGCAAGTTTTACATACGTTTTAGAACATCGATTTTTTGTTTCTCTTTAGCCTTCTTGGCTTACCTTCATGACTTTAGCTAAATAGTCACGTTTTTCCTCCGTGAAAAATTGTTCCTTGACTTAAAATTCACTGACAATCAATCAGTGTAACTTGCATTATCATATATTATTGTACAAAAGATAGATCGAGAGAGAAAGGGCAATGCACACTGCACACATACCCACTACCCACCATTCACCATTGCTGACTTTGTATTCATTTGTATTATCTATTGATCTTCATCTCTGCATTCTTTAAAGAAATTTCCCTGCTGCTGCTGGACAAACCTACTCAGTTTTCTATGCATTTTTCAAGTAATTAGACTCAACAGGAGCATTATTACTTCTTATGTGCTTCTATCTATACCTGTCTAACTACTACATTAAAAGCGCTATGCACCAGTCCAACTGCATTTAATAAATTCATAATAGCTTATAATATCATTAATATTATGAATGAGTATCTATACTAATGACTCAAGTCAAGTCAGTAAAAAAAAGCTGAATAGATAGATAGATCGGCATTTTCATCATCATCATAAATATTTATGCATTCATCCATCCTATCGTTTTAATGATAAGCTTTGCTCCTTTGGTACATCACACTAAACTCGACTTCTTCGGAGGAACACAAACAAGGCAGCCTTTTGTTTGAGAGAGTAGCTAAAAAGTTTTGAAATTTTTGCTGATGATGAATCGTGCTTTGATGAGACTGCTAAACAACAGCTTGCTATGTTGTAAATTTCATGGTTGGTCTGTCTAATGCGCTCTGCCGCTGAAAAAAAATCGGTTCTCTGGTGGTGGTTTGGTTGTTTGTGTGGTGCAGAGTGCAGAGTGAACAGATTTTTTTTTCTAATCGTCATCTTCATCATCAAGATTATGATCATGATCTGAAAGGCTAATAGATTGCCGATAATGTTTTCAGTTCATATGCTGTTTAGTGCTGCTGGATGGTAAAGAGGATTATATCGAAGTGTTCCATCATGATCACAACACTACCGCATTGCATTTTTGAATCATCATCGATGGAGCAGTGGAGTAGTAGTGCGTGTGTGTGTGTACCATGAGTACAGTGGACGAAACAGTCATAAATAACAAGATTAGTAGGAAGCACTTTTTGACTACGGCATCAATGCAGCATGAATGATCCGATGAGATGAAGATGCCTGAGGAAATCATGATTCTTTCTTTTTGCTAGATTTTTTTTGTGTTTTTTTTCGAATGCTCAGGGGAAAAAAATCCGAACAAAAATATATTGATGTAGATGCATATATGTTGTTCGAATAGTGTGTAGTGGTAATGGTAGTGAAAGGAATGGAATGAAGCGCCGACCGACAACAAGAAGAAGGATGATGTAATTTGAAAAGGAAAATATCAGACAAGTAAAATCCTCCTGACACGATTTTTTTCTGGGTTTCTTTCGAACTTTAGTTTAGAGGATTGCATTGCATGATGATGATTTGATCATGCTTGATAAATTAAAGTAGATACATATGTATTTTATAGAAACATGCGCACACATATTACATACTTTTGTAATCATTTTGTGATTTGATGATGATCATCGTTTACAATCAGTCGGCCGAATAGATTTGAAATTTGAATAAAAAAGATCGCGCTGATGATCGCGAGCGTCTATTAAAAAACTAGAACCGGCAAAGTAATACACAAGACTAAAAGACTGCATGCATGGCATTGCATGCATCGGGATATCGGTGTGTCGGTGAAGATGCAAATAAGTTGCCGACAGCAGCACCACCACAGAAATAAAAAGTGTTTAAAATTGAGAGGCATTCATGCAATGCAACTATGCCACAATTGCAATTGCAACAAGCAATGGGCTCAGATAACCCAATGGGTTAAATTAAATTGACTTTTTTTACTTTGAGGAATACAACGCACCATATTACAAACTGCCAATACTCGGATATATGTACGTATGTTGTTGTCCCTTTGCGAACTCCTATTAGCCGCGATTAAGCAATGGTTTTGAAGATTTTTCATTCCCTTTACTGAACTTTGATGAATGATAGGACCACCCGGTTTAAGTACTGAAACGGATAAAGTGTGGATTTGGTTTACAGACTATCGGGGGAAAAAATTGGTTTCCCGATATTTGTCACGAATCTCTCTCCGTTCAATGCATAACATACAAAACAGAACACACAATTAGTTAAAATGTAAAAATGGAATGTAATTTAATGATCACGATGATGAGATCATTTTCTCCCTTGAAATCTGTCATTAATCAACCGCCAAACCTCTTCCATAAGATACAAAATGCAGCAAAGGTAGCGGTACAAAAAGAGAGAAAAAAAGTCTCTTATAATCCTCTGCACTCAACCAAAAAAAGAACTGGGCATTCTTTCCCCTTCTCATTTTCTGATAACAGCCACATGAAAATTGTTTGAGAATGGTTTTTTCTGATTTTTGGATTGACTTTAAGAAGGGAACAAAGCAAAGTATTGTCCAGTGCCGCTTTGCTCTCCACACTACACACACTATGCATTGCTTTCGTGTCGCCGCTGACTCATCCTCCTTCTTTTTTAAATCACCACAGACTAAGATAATGATCTGATCTGATACGTTGCACTTGAATCTTGTATCTTGAAAAAGGATGCTCAATTTACACACCAATTTGTCACCCAACATCATTATCGTCAAAATCAGTAAAAGTTACCACAGTACAAAAATCCACTTGTTCTATTCGTTTTTTTCCCATGTGCACTTACCCAATTAGTCATTTTATCATTGAGAACATCATCGTCATGGTTGTCTTCATCATCCGTCTCCTCATAAGAATCGTCGTCATCCAACTCCTCGTCCAGATCCTCATCCTCAACAGCATCAAAATATGTTTTCCCTGGAGTTTTGAACCCTCCCGAAAGACCAGTTAAACTTGAGAGTGCAGGAAAGGATGATGAAGGTGAACGATGATGAGATCCAGACTTGCCATCAGTCCCACTGCCAGTAGCTCCTCCACTACCACCCATTGAAGAGGTTATTGACATTCCATTGCCGTTACCAGTAGTCCCACCTGACAAAAATCGTCGATGTAATTGTTGGTGGTTTGATGATGGTGGTGGCGGTGGCGGAGGCGGTGTTGGGGATTGGTAGTGATCCTGTAAATTAAATATTTTTAAATGAGATATATCATATCAATCACAAGAGAAAAATCCTACAAATTTGACAGGCATCATAACATTCTCCCCCAACGTTTTTGAATTGTTTTGCGCGACACACAAACAATCAGAAAAAGAGTGAGAGTTTCATACTCGTCACATTGACAATCCATCATTTTCAACTGACAAGCTGTGTGGCAGGCAAGTTTAGGCAATGTGTGTGGTACAAAAACTGTAATTGAGATTATTATAAAGCATTCAATCGAGTTTAATCTTTTAGCTTGCTGGAGAATCATGAAAAAAATTAATGAATGAATTGAGTAGATAAACTGACACTTTTTGACACTGATTGCTTATTTACCACGAACGAAATTGGCATTTGAGTTGCGAGAGTTGATATTTGATATGTAATCCATATTCATTTCATTTCCCTTCATTAAAATTAATTAGCAAGAAATTAAACGGCATATTTTGAGGTTGATTGACAGAGATTCGTTTTATGGCTTTCGTTCTTTAAACGTTTTTTGATATCTTTGATGATGAACTCTAATTTGACCTCTCATGCAAAATCGTTCGCACAAAATAACTCAAGGTTGTACCACTTGCAAAAAAAAACTCAAGGTGACCGCCAAGTAATTAAATAAGTTAATTACCTTAGTATTGCTTGTATAACCATTATTGGAATCTCCACGATTGCCATCCAAACGATTCAAGATTCTGTCAAGTCCTTTCAGCCTGTGACTGTAAGTTGCTGCCGGTTGCTGCTGCTGCGGCTGGTGACTCATGAAAACACTGTTGCTGTTGTTATAACTGTACTTATTATGAGACTCTGCAGCTGCCTCTATCGCAGCCACATTTACAAGGAGGAATAAAAACATCATCCCCATCCCCACAACCATTGTTACTGAAGTGCTCATTGTTGACTCACTGCTGCCCCAATAATAAAAACTTTTTCTGCTTCTCTTATAATCACCACTACTAGTGTCCAAATTCCGACGACCTAATTGATAACGGACACCACTGACATCCTCAGTTGTTGGGTTACTATCTGCTCCTTCTGTCTGTGATGTTCTGTCTGGCAATGAAGATGAAGATAATTGCTGGCTTGCTGATGTTGGCATCAACAACAATGGGACCATTTTAAGATAAAAATTATTTTTGCGATTACAATGATTTCAATTGGAAATTATTATTTAAATGTTACATCAAATGACCTCTAATAAAAGTTTTTTTTGGAGCACTGCACAAAATAACAATGAGTATATCTTTTGTCGTCTTAATCATAATCATTAATCTATCTAATACATAGATATACACTGTGTACACAATTTACTTGCACTTTCATTCGACACATATCTATTTTAAAAAGTACATTAACGTTCCATCAAATCAAAGTAGGAGCCGAGCCGTGCAGACAAGACACAAACTTTTGTGTACAAACAATTTACACTGCAGCGTACAAAAAGGATCGTCTTAACTTAGGTCACTACTACAGTACATTTTTCTTACACATTTAGCAGAAGAGGCGCAACAACTAAAAAAAAGTGCAATTTTCGCCAACGGCATTCGTCCTAACATAGCACATATACTACATTCACAGAGTCATCATTATCATCCTCCACATCAACAAGACATCATAAAGATAATACTGTTACCGGTTACCTAATCAAATGCACATTCAAAATTCCTCGTCTCACTTCGCCACTCGGCTAACAGAACAAAAAATAAGTAAATTTTTTTTTTCTCTCGTCAATGAACACACTCTCTTACAGCTATATAGACAGTTTTTTTGATGATGAGTATAGATTTTTTTTATAAAGTGAACAAACCCATTAGCAATTTACACATACTAAACACTAGAGTGTCCATGATGCATGGTGGTTTCGTTTGGTTTGCATGAGCTGTCTTTTTTGGCTTGGCTTAATGGAAACAAAATTAAATATCTTCACTTTTATCTATTTATTTATTTGGACAAGTAATGTTTTTGCACTTTTACTCTTTTAACAAACAAATCACTTTTTTTCTGCTTTAACCTGCTATACTATGCGGATGCACTTTTTCCCACTTTGTTTATTGATTTGAATGGTGGTTGGTGGTATGTGTAATGTACTGGTTTAGTCAAAACAACAAAGCGTCAATTGAAACTTCACTTCTTCTCGCACACAACTCCTCGAACAACACTTCCGTTTACACTAAAAAAATGCAAAGTGACAAGTCAAACAGAGAGAGAGAGAGAGAAAGACTTGTTTAAAAGAAAATGGTATGCGTACTACTACTGACACAAATACACATAAACGTCAGTTATTTTCCTCTGTCGCCAGAAATACATACAAGTACACTATGTTATTATTATTTTGCAAAGCCGCACAACAACAATAACAAATCTCAGCTAATTTTTTTTATTGCATTTTTTAAAGTAATCTTTTTATAGTTTGTTTGTCTACTTTAACGTATTACAATGATGAACATGAATTTTTTTTATTGCTGTGATTCTCCCTTTGCCCAGATATTATTCTTTCTGCTTTTACAACACTCACTTTATATAATAGCCCATTACTTTGA
>JAQFZG010004534.1:0-11624 GCA_034695465.1 Entomobrya nicoleti
GGACGGACGGACACACGGAACCAACAAACACTATACGTACATTGCATTTTCAATAGGATTCCGAGAATCCTAATAATGTGTATGGTACCTACATAAGAATATATATTTATACAAAGCCCAACTAAATCTGTGCTGACTCTGATGATTTGATTTACATTGGACTTCCATTTGCTTCCTTGTAAGTAGAATATAAGGAGCCGCATCCGCCTCATAGATGATAGCCACAACAAGAGCCCTATGACTGCATGTAGCAGTTTATCATCTCTCATCCTGCTTTTATCCATTTCTATCTTCCTATCCGTTTTCTCCTATACGCTACTAACTCAACTATGTAATTTTTCTTTCCAAAATTGATATACATTCATACAAACACTTTATTATCTGCAGGCAGCAAAATATATATGGTATTTTCCATTTTGTAATCTCTGGTCTGATGTATGATGCGATGGTTTGTATGTGGTGTTGTTTCCACTACACACTTAGGACCAACCGGCAAAAGGCAATAATTCTACTCAAATATGTATCAAAATACGAAAATAGTTATATATATATTTTGACTTCTTCGCGTGTAGTAAGTTCAAACTGTTAAACTTCCTTTTTCCCCACTATGTATTCATTTCAGAATTTAGAGAGAGAAAAGAAAATGAGAATTGCTTACTTTTCTTTATTCTTCTTTTCCCCCACTCATGGAAAAGATCTCAAATCTAACAAATCCGTTGTAGCTTTCTCTTTTTATTTTCTTCTTCCCAAACGAATTCTGAATTCAGTGCGAGTGATGGTGTGTAGCGGTGAAATTGGTGTGATGTGTGGCGGCATTCCATGAATCTCTGACGACGACGTGTGCAAAATTTTGCAACTGTAAACTCACCGCCAGAGCAGAATATAAAACATTAGAGAAAGAGAAAAAAACATGTTAAACCAAACTGGAAAAAGGTCATAGGCAAAAATGATATGCATTGTCTTAAGCATAAAACATATTTATATCCTATCTAACAAGAGTTTTTGGCAAGGATAACCTTAAAAAGCTATTTCAAACCGAATTACTTCTAATTTTCTTTCTCACACGAGACACAAACACAATCAGAAATCAGCTAGTGTAACCAAAAAAAACAGAGAGTCATGTCATCACACACTAACACACACCACACCACATATTGCATAAGCAGCTTGAAATTAATGGTTTTCATACCACTTTTCTTAGTTTTTCATTTTGAACCAACCACACAATCATTATAATATATGTATTTGCCATTTTGCCTATGGGAACAACAAAAGGTTGGAGGATTGTATGCAAATATTATTAGACTATGAGAATATTAATGCTCAGGAAATGATTGTTGAATGTGTTCGAAAATAATGTAAAATGGCACAGCATGCTACAGAAAGAAAAACAAATACGAAGTACAAAACGAAGCTCATATTGTATATTATTATTTTTCAGAAACAGGTTTCTATAAATTCTTAAGTGTGACTATAGAGATGTATTCATGTATGGCAAATATCTGTTCTGAGTTGGAACCATTCAATATGCCAGTAGTACAGGTATAATGACCATACAGCATTTGTCGGTGGTAAAGCGAGGAAATATCTACTTATTTTCCTGACATCGATGAGGTAATCCTACTACTTTACAGTTTCTTCCAATTTTGCTTGGTGGTGGTGCTGGAATATGGTATCAGCACCATGCCTTAATCGTCTTGTTGTTCGTTCTTCCTAGCGTGATGATAATTTCTGAAAATGTATGTGTACTCCTGTGTCTGATCAAAATTGTGGCACGTATAAATTCCTTCATTCACAAAATTGGGCAAATGTCCGAACAATGTCTGGGTTTGTTGGTGAAATTGCTGGTAAAGGTGGTGCGATGGCAGTTGTGGTAGTTGTGGTGAGTTCCAATAATTCCGAACCATAAATAAGCTGGCTAAGTATAGCCGTAAATAAGTAACGCGGTTAAATGCATAAAAAATGCTTTAGGATTTGATGAGTATCAATAACTTTAAAGATTCCATAGAACTTTTGGCCCTCTTTCCCCCTTTTTCCCATAAAAAAGTAAAACCTTTCAAATTTAAATTCAAAGAATTTATTTGTATTTTCGTGTATTTAGTTTTTGCTTCGAATCAATTGAAAACAAATTTTTTCGCATTAGTTTTGAGAATCGATAGCGATTCGTTTGGCCAAAAAGGCTTGTAATGATCCAGTATCAAGAACTTTAAAAAAAGGGCAAGAAAAGCAAAACAATTTTTCGAGATAAGCTTTTCTATGAACCATTTTATTTGCTACGAAAAAGTCAAAGCGATCTGGTAATTAAATTCGAATTAATGAGAATAATACCACCCACGCCTCTCCGTTTCGGATGAACAGACTGTACAGATTTTATTTTAAGTGTCCATCTCCGTTTCACTTAATAAATAACATCAGTGCATAGAGCACACACTGCAGAGCAATAGTCATTGGACTTGATCTAGAGTAAAGATGAAAAGGAAACTGGTGGTTTTGATACCACCTCCAAACAAATTCAATGTGTTCGTGACTTCGTGTGCAATAACTTCAGCACTTTTTTTGTTTTTATTTTTCTCCTTTCTCCAATGCTGATCGTAGTCATGATCATGGACCATCTTACTCCTCTTCATACAGCATCGAGGAATAACACAAATACGAACTAACGTAAGTAAAATGATTGTGGTGGGTTACGTCCAAACAACCCCCAATTTTTCTCTTTTCAAGTCGAACTAAATTGAGTGAAGACAAATTTGTATTCTTGTCATATTCACTCTAACACGGATATGCTGTCAAGTTATCGAAGTAAGGAGCCGTTCACAAAACAATGTCGCATGTATTTTACACCAATGACAAACTTATTATTTTGGATAAAAGAAATAAAATAATCCATTTATGCTCTCTATAAAGCATCCTGTACTCTATGAACATTTCTTCTTTAAGCTCATAAGCTTCATAACCATTTTTTTTTCCTTTAGCTTTCTTCCTATTTCATTTAGATGAAAAGTAAAGTGGCCTCGTTTACCAATAAAAAATTCTTTCTCACTCGGGTTTCTTTTTTTGGATGGATCAAATTGTTTCATAAAAAGGATGATATTGACGCGAAGCACACAAGGATGATGATGATGCCTTCATTATTTTTCTATTTCTTTATTCCTTCGCCTCTTATTATTTTACACTTTGCCCTCTTTACAATTTAATAAAAGGAACATCTAGTTGTTACACATACAAACAACGTGGCACTGCCACCAAGCCAAAGTTACATTGACAACGCAGTGCACTACAAGCGCTTCATATTTTTCTTCTTTATATTCCAGTTGTCGCCATCTGGACGACCACTTTCACAAACTACTTTACTGTTTTATTTCTAGCTATTTTTTTTCGGTAAAAGACGACCATGAAGAACGTGGTTTTGGCTCAAATGCACACAAACGCCATCAGACAAACATATCATCCCAGATTGAGATATAGAATAGACTGACATTCATTTCGTATTATAGCTTGAGGCAGGCATGGAGCCAAACAACTTCATCCTTCATCGTCTTTAGGTCCTCGTCGTCACTGCCATCATCATCAGCATCGCCTTCGACTCTAAAAGTTATTATAATAACGTTGTATGCTTCTTGACTCATGAGTCTTGTATAAAAACCTGACTTTACTAGTATTAACACAGCCACACAATTGTAATAATAAACGTTTGCATAATTTGATGTATAATAGTAGCGAACCGTTACTAAGTGTATGGAAAATAAATTCCTAAATAGCTTACAGATATCAACCGTTTCCAAAGTAAAATGGTATAAGAGATTCATGGTACACAAATGATTCCATTCCAGGGGCTTCTATTTGTTAAATATTTCAATTTTACAATTTTCCAAATTCTTACAGTTCCATTTTTTTAAATCCCGTCAAGCAACAGGAGGTGGAAGATTTCAATTTGTGTAGTTACAAAAAAACAGCAGGGAGCAACATGACCTAACAAAGAATATTTAAACTAACTACAATAAAATTTCGATTTGTTTGGTCCAAATGTAAAGATGGTATTGTATAGAAGGACAGCCAGCTAGTCACAACTGTCGTGTGGAGTTAACGCAGCATTCACTATAACATAATAACAAAAAAGAATGGATATGGAGGCTCCCCAGGATGGATTTCTTCACCATTCCAGACGTCAGTAAACTTTTCTTAGGAAAATTTCCCTTCAAGTTGAAATGAAAACGTTGAAAGTAGACCATTATCAAAGTCATCATAATGACATAATGCGTAATATTCATGCATAGGAATGAGAGCGGCTGCCGCCACCATCGTCATAAGTAATGCAAATGCACACGCCATGTATGCATGTAGGTATGTCCTGAGCCTGGCTCGTCCAAGAAAAAAACTCCGTTACTTACATATTCCAAAAGCAAACGCACAAGCTACTTGTTCAATCATCATGATGATAGGATGCAAAAAAAATCCTTTGAAAGAGGAAGAGAGAGTGGCAGAAGGAAAAGAGTGAGATAACAAATGTGAACGTAGACTCTTGCTATTCCTCCACTTCTCCTTTTCTGCAATCGGCGAAGTCAAGGAGATAGAAAACGGGTTTTCTTTCTTTTTCTTTCTACATTTTTTTTGGCAAACAGCAAGAAAAATTGTTGTATCGTCCTTTCCTCCTTGGAATTTCCTTTTCCTGCGTTGTAAGAAAAGGTATAAAATAACGATATTCCCTGTACAGCAAACCAAGGAGAAAACTTGGAAAATAAGGAAAACCAAGATGTATCAGAAGAAAAGTGGGACCAGGAGGAAAAGTAAAAAGAGGTTTGTTGTTATTGTTGCTGCTGCTACGTTGCTCCTGGTATTGGGTAAAAAATGATATATTTCAGTGATCTCTCTTCACCTGTATATATTTCATTTTTGCTGCTACTACTACTACGGCGTCTTCCTTTTTTGCCGTGTCTGTGCTGGTCTGTTTTTCATCTGAATCTTTTATACCCTTTTCGTCGTCGTATGGCGGCCACCCAAGTCATCACGATGATCATCCTCGTCGTCACTGCCATTCAGGAGAAACGCGAGTAAGAAAATTCGACTGAGAGATTGGATTTTTTTGGGGAACACACACAACTTGAGACTATATTGGCATGTGTGTGTTGTTGCTGTTGACGGTATGGCTCCACAGTAGACAGTCACTCCATCAAAACGTCCCATACATTTTTTCCCTTTGTTTACTGCAGCACATATTTTCCATGTATAACCTAATATACTGCTTTCACTTGAAGTTCATATATGCTTGGATTTGTGAAATAAAATATACATACGAAAGTATATTGGCATGTATTTTTTGTTGAGGGCAGTTGCCGTATAACTTTCTTCTCATCTTAGGATGATGATGATGATTATCATGTGTTGGTAGAGGAAAAGTCAGATTGGATTATTGTTGTAATAGATACAATAATATACTGACAGAATACAATCGCACGTGCATGAAAAAAGGGAATTGGATGTTACTGAAGTTGTTGCTGCCCCTGATGCGGTGGTGGTGACGACGACGAGATGAAGAAAAAATACATGCAATAAATATGTATATCAATTTCGTATCGCAGAGCACTTGTTGTATTGAACTTTTTTAGATTGTAATAAATGTGCTTGTGTAAATGGGTTTTGCGATCTGGAGTAACAGGAAAGTAGATGCGTAAAGAAAATTGACCTTTTTTTGAAGAGCTGACTGTCACTATATGAATTCTGACTGCGGACGATATGTCTTCTTTTTCCTGAAATGTACAACAGTATCGGTTGCTATACGTGCGCATTCTGGGGTAAAAATACAATGTAAGTTGAAAGTGATGGAAAGTAATATTTTCGAAATTTTTCCTCGTCATTGCCTTTGGATTTGTGGGATGGGTTGGGTTTGCGGAATTCATACATTTTCCGGGGAAAAGAAATTAAATCTGGGTCTTTCACCATTACCCCGTTGCAATAATGTAATATTTCATTTTCACTCTGCTCCCCTCCAATGGTCGCTCTACCGTTTCAACTGCTCTCACGAACATTCAATAATCCATTGAACTTCATTTTCATTAATGTACTGAAACTTTTCCTTCATTATGCTCATAGTACAAGAGTTAATTTAGTGTACGGTTCTGATTATTTATTTGTTATTATAGAGATCAAATATGAGGCATGCTCATTTGTTTTGCAGTGCGGCTTTTTTACACACTGCCCAAATCATAATTATAAAACTTGACGTGAGTAATATACCTTTTCCTCTTTTATGTGGTTGGCTCTCATGTACACAAACGAAATGTTGACTATGGAAGCAATACACGGGACAATGTAACCATAATAATATTAAAGGGATTTACAATAAGCTCCACTACATTACCCCGTCATCATCATCATTATTTCCATGTGACTCCAGAAGAATATTTTGCATTGCATTACATACAGAGTGAAAGTAGCAGTGCAGTGCGGCGATTTTTTTCTTTCAGTTTGTATTCAGCATCCGCATCGTGGGACGAGCTGTAGCATCCAGCATCCCTCTGGCTGCCGGAAAGATGTTGTTGATGACGCTTCAGTAATATTGGATTACACCACCGCATCACCAGCAGCAATTCCCGAAGTATCTGCAAAAGTGGTTGTTGTTTGCGATAATATTGCATGGAGGTACTGATTTTAGGGAATCTAGTTTTAGAGTTTGGATTTTAATGGTTACTTTCTCCAAAACAACTGGACACTCTTCACTTACAGAAAAACAAATGAATATGCACGATTGCACATGTATGCGTATGTTGTAAAATAATTGTAAAGAGAATCTTCAAATTTACAACAGCCAGTTGTTATCTCAATGCAAGTTGAGGCATAAATACAAAATGTGGCAAACTATTTAGTTCCGAGTCTTTTTATTTATCAAGACACCAATTTTCCTTTACTTCCTATTTTACGCCAACAAAAACACCATGCATATGAGTTTTTATTGTTAGAATATCAACTGCTAAAGCAGTGTATTCCTAAAGCAACAACATTCACGCAGCTTTTTGAACAAATCAAACTTTTTTCAAAAGTAAGTACAATAGCTTCGTACGCATCTAGATCCTTATCTCTCTCAAAAGAGCGTAACTGCAAAACCTGCCAAACTATTGCTCGTTTTTAACTTTTGTTACTCTGCAGCAATAGTTTTCATTCAGTTACCATTTCATTTCCTTTTCCTTAAATATCTTCAGGGAGGAAAACAAGTACTTCTAAATGTATATCACTATTGCCATAGTTGATAATATACAGTTTGTAGTATCTACTTTCCTTTGCTCGTTACTTTTGCAGTTCTCTCTATTTTCAGAATTTTACTTATAAATACTTTGTCTGGCTCTGTTTTGGTCACCACCGAGACCACCATTTTCTCCTTTCATTTTATACACCAGCCAATATAACGACAATACGAATAAAATAAATTCTTGGCGTTGTTTTTTTAGCCTTTCTCGTAGTGATGTCTGTCTGCTTGCTACTTACGTACAAGCTTTCATAATGACCGCCGGTGGCAATAGTGATAGCTAAAATTCCAAACAAAATTTCCAGAAGTAAGTAAAAAACAAGTTCTGGAATCAGGGAAGGGAAGGCAAAGGCGGAATAACAATAAGAATACTGAGGCTTCTTGACTATTCACCTCAGAACGAAATGCGGTGAAGAATAAGGAAAACAAATACAAAATAAATGTTATTTTTACTTATTGCTGCTGCAAAGTAAAGCACCGGGAGCTTGATGATGGCACATTTAAGCAAGAAATAAGATAGCAATGAAAAAATAAGAATGAAGTGAGGATGAGAAGGAGGAGAGTAAATGTTATTGTTGCTGTGGAGTAATACTGTAACTATTTTGTTTACTTTGCTATTGTTCATATGTATATATTTCCATTTCTCGGTTTAGATTTTTTTTGTGCTCAAATCCATCCAATTTTTTTTGGCGGAAGTTACTTATTTACTTGAAAAATTCAGGAGTTTAGGTGAGGAAATAAAAGGTATGAATGAGTGTTACTAGCTGTGAAGGATGGAAAGCAGAGATGAGAATAAAAAATCTCGAGATAACTATATTTTGGGACGAATATGAACTAATAAAAATAATAAATAAAAAATGAGAGGGAAAGGACTATGGAAAGGCGGAGATTTTATTTATGTGGCTGCATAGTATGGTATTCAATCCAAGCCGTGGTACTCATATACGAATGAGTGAACAGTGGAATCTGCAGCTGACTAAATCAGGATAACATTTTTGTTGATAAATAATAATATTTTTATATTTATTATTATTCATTCCTTTACACAGATTTTTTTGCCTCTCGGAGGATATTTTCCTCTTACCTTTTTCTGATCCCCTTTTTTTCCTGAGACTTTACCATATTTTTATGGCACATTAGAAGAATACTGTGTATTTTTTGCATAAGTAGCCGTGTCTTTTTTTGTGCTCAGTTGGATTTGTTTAGCTACATATTTTCCGGTTTTGGGTACTTGCTCCCTCAGTCCAAGGGAAAAAGCCTAAACAGGGAACTAAAGTTGGGTAGCAAAACATTAAAGAAGCGAAGAGCAGTCTAGTTGGCATAAAAAAGGAAAGAGAGTGAGAGAGGCGAAAGGCACATGACTTTATTTGGAAGACGACCTAAGTAACGTGACCATATAGAGATGTGGTTGAGTCTGAAGGAGAAAGCAGACCGGATCAGCTAGGTTGGTAGGCAGAGGGAAGTTCTAACAAAACTCACACATGCACACATACTCGCATTCAAGCACACGACGAAAACGACGACTATCAAAAAACTAGTCATAACAAACGAAGGAGAAATAACGTAACAAAGACTGAAGAGAGGATGAGGATTAAACCGTTTTGGTTTTCAGCAGGAAGAAAGGCGATACTGCTGATGCTGTTTGCTGCTAGCTTGCTCTCTCTCTCTGTCAGAGAAACTCAAGCTAAACGCTACTTTTGACTTTTGGATTAAGCAGTAGCACCACACACCAACACCATCACCGCCACACGGGAGGAAAAACGGAAGGATGCAAAACGTGAAAACCTTTGCTTTCTTCTGTCATTCGTTACTTCACTTGACTGCTTTTCAACTCTCTCTCTTTTCTACTCTGACGGAATGACTGTGTCTCTTTCTCCTGCTTTCTTTGTTGTCTTGTTTTTTTCTAAACTTGGTAGGGAAAAAGCGTGTGTACAATAATAACAGCAGGGACAATAACACCAGCTTTTGATTAGTTCGTTATGAAAATTTACGAGCTCTTTACTAGTCTTTAAAGAAAGGAAAAGTAGACAGTTTAAGAAAGAGTGAGTGTCGTCGTCGTTTCGTCTCTGCTGACCAACACAAAAGGCAGGAGTCACTCTGAAATTCTTGCACGACTTCGTTCACTTTCTCAGTCAAAAAAACTCTTCAACTCCCTAGTCAAATTCTATTGTGTTTGGAAAGTTCAGCAAAGATAGACAGAGGAGACTAAAAAGGGTAACAAGCAAACAATAAAGTTGTTTTTCTATGCAGTGCACTAGTGGCAATTTGATGCTCGTGTCGATATAATATCCAGAGGATAACGAGCAAGACGGGTGAAAGTTACAACAACAATAATAACAGTTTTGTCTCAACTATTAACTCGATTCACAAATCAAGTCAAAAGGAAAATGAAATGATGATGACGATGCACACAACAGAGGTTTAGTGTGGACTGCAAGTTGGGACATTGAGGAAATAGAACGCGGAAAACGAGGCAATAAAATGTGAAATTGTGCCAATTTATTTTATTAGCAAGGTGAAAAGTGTGTGACAATTTTTGGTGAGCAAATACGAAAGTTTGCTGGTGAATAGTGTCTATTCTGCTGCTGAGTTGTACTGTTTCTGTGCACGCACACATTATTTTTTAATAATACCTTATTTATAGCAGGCTTGATAGCCGTTTATTAGCGTGATTATTGTAATGATATGACATAAATGGGATTTTGAACCTGATCATAATTGATAATAAAAAATGATTGGTGGGGACACACTACCATTGATGCAGTGATTTGTGTGCTGCGTAGGAAGAGAAAAATGAGAAGCGCACGTGTTCGCCTGTAAAACGATCATTTTTAGGTGAGTGGACACAAAATATTGAAACTATGGAAAATGAAGATTTATTTCCATTTCTTGGGGACTTTTTATTTTTCACGGGGGATTATGAAGTATAATGTATTATTATTAGTGTACACAGGTTAGGCTAGTGAATCCAAGCAAGAAACAATTGACCGTTCTACCAATAAATGATTATTTTCTTGTTGTCTTGGGAAAAGTTCAATTTGAAGGCAAGCACGCACATTACAATAGGTTACAACACGACAATCACAACAAAACAAGAAAAAAGTAAAAAAAAATTTACTGGTGGTGTTTTGGGATATGTACATAATTTATATTACAACAAGGCAATAAATTGTGCTTGGATTGTGAGTAGCGAGTGGCAGTGAAAGCTTTTATGGTGTTTATGCCTGTCCACCGTCGTCTCTCTTGTCATTTGCTGTTGCTCTTTTTACTGCTTACTGTTGTTTCACAGTAACTGGATACAGTTTACTAGTTAAGCTAAAAGAGAATCCAAACTGGTAGAAAAATCAGCAGCCTGGTGTCGACATGTCGTCTACTCATAGAACAATTAAGGTAAAAAATATATCTGCTTGAATCGAAAAAGATTAAGAAAAGGAGGAGCGAAAAAGCTCGTTATTTATTGTTTCTATTCCAGCCATTAAGTTCGGAAGGACTTCGGAAAAAAGAATAACGAAATGTCATATCATTATGTTTCCTCTTTTAGGTGGCAGTAAGATAGCCGTAACAGATATTTTTGACATTTTACGTAAGATCCTTACCATTGCATTGTACAAAAAGCTGCTTTTATGAGCCGTTTTATTAGCTTAGTCGAAAAGTTATTTTTTGTTCAAAACGCACTTGGAACCTTCCATCCCTTTATGTCTGTACTCTAATTGGCTTGTTCCCTTTTTGGATTGGTCATAAACCAAAATTTTACGATTAGAGTGTTGCAAAGATGTTTGCAAATTTAGCCAATATACAAAAAAGGGTTAACATGACTTCATTTCATTTACAAAAAACAACCATTCGTTTTTGCCAAATTACAACGTGTACATTAGTCCATTTGCACTAGTTACAAAAAAACAAATTTACTTTAACTTAATAGTGAACTACATGACTGCACCCTGAAAGTAGAGTATGGAAAGAAGTTTGTATAATCTCGAGTCATTAGAAAAAGTAAGTGCAAAAGTTCGCATGATTTCCCTATGCACCAACGTCTACACAAGCAAACAAAAATATATGTTGGCTGTTGCTCATGAATGTAAAGTATGTAATAATCTTGTATTAAAATTAAGTAGGTAGTATACAAAGCAAATTACCGTATTTTTAACTAAACCCTTTAATTTCCGGTTCACTTTTTCCGTCTATTCAGTGAAATCTTTTTTGAATATGTTAAGTAGGATAACGTATGTAGTTTTCATATTGATTGTGCAGCTTTCCCCTTTAGAAACTTAACTAACAAAGACTCTTAAGAAAGAGTATGTAAAATACTTGACTGAAAATTCTCTCCCAACATATAAAAAATGTTGTTGAATTAATTCCGGATTTTCGTCTATTTCCTGGAAATAAT
>JAQFZG010004535.1:0-11622 GCA_034695465.1 Entomobrya nicoleti
GCTTCTCGGCGAGCACTGTCTCACTTCATCTTTTCTTATCGCATTATCCTTTTTAATCCCCTTCGTACCCAAAAAAATCCTGGCTCGTACGGTCCCAGGCGAGCAAAGACGTGCAATCATGAATATTGTAGGTTGCTAGTCTTGTCATTGTTTGCTCCCAATTTTGTCCAAAAAAGAAAGAACTGCATGGAGCCGTGAAAAGGTGTTTTAGGGGCCGCATGTGCTTTGAAGGTTTTTACCAAGTTCATTGAAAAATTTACTTGTAAATATGTATATTAATATGCTTTTCCGTCTTCACACAACTCAGTCAAATACACTCACGTTAGCTTATCCAGCACCTGTAGCAGAATACCCACGTAAGCAACATAATTAATATGCGGCAAGTGTTTGTATTATTTGGCTTGCTCAACAGGTGAGAAAGTTGATAGACATAAAATGTAAACAACAACAACCAAAAATTTCTTTAACGTGTAAAGTTTGCTTACAACTTTCAGATGCAAATCATTTAATTGTTTTCAACAAATTATGTAACTAAAATAACCTATACGTACATACTATAGTTTTAAAAATATCTTAGTAGTTCATCGGTCAATTTTGCAAGTTGAAAATAAAACCTGTATTAATTGATTTAAAGTAAGCATTACTTGACTTGTTATTTATTGACGTGTCAAGTCTTTACAAATTACTAAATATAAAAATACGATTCGTTTTCAGTTTAATTGTGAATACTTTATTTATTGAAGTGATGAGGATATGTGTAAAATTTGTAAATTGACACTGAAGGGAATGTGTTGCAAATATATATTATAATTTTGATGCATGCAGACTTTTTTTAAAGTGGTTTCATTGTTGCAATAAAAAGACATCATGAAATAATAAATTCATCATGTGAACACACAAAATTTAGATTTTAGAAACATTCAAGTCATCAAAAATAGTAGTGCATTCTGTGTAATTGAGTGCTAAAGTAAACTTTGCTGAATTCTGCACATAAGCAAAAAATATAGACAAGTGTAAATCGTCAAATTCTCAAAATGTCTAACGGTTTGAAAGTTTCAAGTGGTTTATCGTGTTCACTATGCCCAAAATCGTTTGCAAATAAGTACAAGCTTCAAAGTAATGTTGACAGTGTACATCATAAATTGCGTCATCGTGGTTGCTCAGTTTGTTTAAAGTCGTTTTGTAACGAACAAATTTTGTCCACTCACATTAAAACAGTTCATTACGGAATCAGAGAACATGCGTGCAATAAATGTGGAAAATTATTTTTGAGGGCCATAAATCTAAAATGTCACGATCGCACAGTTCATCAGAGACTAAGGTCGTATTCATGTTCGTATTGCAGAAAAAGGTTCGCGTGCAGTGGTAACCTTAAAGACCACCTCAATACACACCATGCAGAAAACAAACAAGAATACGAGTGCCAAATATGTAGCAAAATATTTTTAACGAGAGGAAATCTGACATCCCATCAGAATCATCATAAAGAGAAAACTCATCAGTATACTTTTTGCTTAAAGAGGTTCCGCGTAAAAGGTAACATGAAGAAACGATTGCTTACACATGCAGCAGTAAAAAAATCATTTAAATGTGCCAAGTGCAACAGATGTTTTGTCTCCGAGAAAAATTGGCAAACTCATTTGAATCAAAGTAAAGTTCATCAGCCAAAAGTAAAATTGGCTTGTGTATTTTGTGGAAAACTTTGTGCTGACGCTTCTGCTTTATCAGATCATATAAAAAGACATATTCGAGAGAAACCCCATTATTGTGACCTTTGCCCTAAAGGGTTCAGCAGTGCCACCGAAAAATATTCGCACATGAAAATTCATATTGGCGAAAAGCCTTATCAATGTACAAAATGTGGGAATAAATTTAAAACGCTATGTAACTTGCGCAGACATGAACGTGTGCACTTGAAAATTAAATCGTTCATTTGTGTTTTTTGTGGAAAGAAATATGCAGACAAAATTGACCTTTGGAAACATATTTTGCAAAAAGTTGGTGAAAGAGCTTTTTCATGCAGTGTTTGCACTGAGACATTCGCATACAAAGATTTGTTAAAGAACCACATGCGAGTACATCTACCAGCAAAACATAAGTGCGTTGAGTGTGGCGTATTTCTTAAGCGAGCTATTACACTAAAGTACCATTTTTCAAAATACCATTCTTAAATTAACAATGTATTGCTATAGTAACAGTGAAGTTCACGACCAAAAGAACCTTAATTTATGATTTTAGAGAATGCATTAACAGGTACGTGTTATAAACCATGCGTACAATTGTGAAAATCATCTTGTGTATAAATTTGGTGACAAATTCCAAACTATGGTGGAGAAGTACGTATGCTAATTTGTATAATAAGGTCATTCCTTCCACAAGTTTTCAATACGAAGAAACTTTTAATCACCGTAAAAAAACAAGCTAAAATATGTAAACCTCGCAGTTTTTATATTATGATTTGACATAATATCAAATTTGACACTTGATTTAATCGATTAAACGTTGATTAAGAACATTGTAAAGTAGTTCATGTATTTATTTATAAACATTTATTGTAATACATATTAGTGCGATGGCACAAGTTACAGAGGTATTTGCTAAATCCTGATACTTTGCTCGCTATTGTTAGTGCTCACTCAAGCATGAACATGCATTCACACAATGCAGTCCGCTGACCAATCACATGAGAGTTTTCGTTTTTGTTCGGCGAGCAAACGTTACAAGTTTCTCCCGGTTTGACTGTACAAGTAAAATAAATAGTAATATATATTTTAATAACACATTTTTAAGCTATTTTATGATTCTTGCTGTAATTTAACATAAATGTTGTATGTTTAATAGTCTCGTCGGTTTAGAATATTATTTCAGTTTATGTAAAAGAAGGTACATTTACAGTGTATAGTTAATATTTAATAGATACCACGTTTAAGTCCTAACAATTTGTTTGGATAAAAAAAATTATCAAGGTTCAAAACAAATTGACGTAAGTTGTTAAAAATTTGGTTCTAGGGCCAGTATAGTTTAGATAAATGCTGAGGTAATTTATAGGTATGCTATAAAAGGTTCTTATCGTTTGTTGTGTAAAGGTAGTTGAAAATTAAATATTTTTACAAATAATGTTTCCATGATATCTTCAAAGCTTCAGTTGTATAATATTGAATTGAAGTGTCTGCCATGAACAATATATCTTAACTTTAGAACCGTAATGTAAACGATTTCCGTGTGTATCATTTTATTATTCAATGTTACAATGAGCTTGATAGAATATATTTAAATGTAAAAACTCGATATTGAAATAATTAGGTAAGTTTTATTAAAATATACATATTGCATGCACTGTTATGCACAGAACTGTTTTGAATAAATCATAATAAACCAGTCGTGAAATATTTTTTATCCCTTATATTCACTACTTACATTACATATACATATACATACATAATTATTATCACTATCATTTTACACAACAAAAACCACTCATACTACCAACCAGGGTAACACCAAACAAAATCGTTCCCCATAATGATATGTAATAACTTTAGCTGTGTTTTTTTTAATTTGCAGATGTTTCTGTTGTTTAAAACAACTGCTTCATTACTCTTAGCATTCACAAAGCTCAGCAACAACGTTGAAATCGAAAATCTAGATAACATATAATTACACCAAATTATGTTTAATAAGCAGTTATTTTTCATGTTATGAAAGTAGATTAGTTTAAGGATTAACTGAAACGTAACAAACTCATTTCAAACATTATTATTTACATTACTATATCCACATCAGTACCTTTTCAAAACATTTATTTTAAGTTTCCCCCTATTAATTTTTCTACATAACAAAATAAGAAAATAATGAATAAATAGAAAACCAACCTAAATTTTCGAACAGATAACACTTGGTACAGCTAAGTAAGTAAGTAAGTAAGTAAGTAGCTTTATTGTCTTTGTCAACATAATAAATAATAAAGATGTTACAATTTTTTGTTTTACACAAAGCTATGAATTTTCCAGTGTTTGTATGACAGACTAAATAAATAACTATGCAATTTTTTACACTAAACCATTTTAAAATATTTCAATAACTCAAAACTGTAGAATTTCAAGATGAGCAATATAAGACACCAGTTTGCCAAAATTGAGTACTGCTTTTCCTACGGCAAAATTAGTGCATTACGTATCCATGAATGAAGAACATGCATCTCTTATTTTTAAATTTGAAAATTATTACTACAATATTCGACATATCCTTCTCTTGTATATGTATCTATTTTTGGCGTAAAAATTGCCTTTTCCTTTTCACTTAACTCGAAGTTCACCATTGAAATTTTTGGAAAACGTTCCCAAAATTGTTGTAAGTCGTAAAGGTTTTCACAAAGGAAAAGTTTCGTAATATGTAAAACTGAGTCATCAGGGTAACGAACTCGGCAGAGGTCCATAGTTTTTCTGATAAGCTTCAAGTAACAAAGATTTGGGAAGCAACTGAGTACATCGAATGAAACCGAACCACAATTATCAAGCACAAGGGTTGAAATATTGGGCAACTTTGGAGTGGATGCGTTCCATAAAGGATCATTAAATTCTTGACCGACAGTATTAAACCTTATTTCAAGACAAGTTTGTTTGAAGAAAACTACTAGACAACCATAAATTTTTTTCCTGTAACTAAGTTCACTAGAATTTAAAAATTTAATTATATCCCAATTTTCGCAATTGAATTTCATTCCACGAAAAGGACATTGTGATAGGATTATTTTTGTTTGCTTCGGTAGAACCATATCAGTTCTTTTCCAAATCTCATCACATGTAATGCTAAGCTGTTTAAGTTGCTGAGAGTAAAATGTTATCAAACTTGAAGCAAAGATGCCTAAAGATTCCATGTACTCAAAATTTTCAAAGTCGATCTCTAACGACTCGAGTTTTTCTAATTTTGGATAAAAGTAATTCCAATTTCCTGATACCATCTTTTCTATTTCAACTCTAGAATAGCTCGAGCCTTTGCGGATCATGAGAGTAAAACCTGCTAAACTTGGGAGCTGTCCCAAACAAAGTTTCACATATCCCAATAAAAGTTTAACTTCTAAATATGGCCAATTCATGCACTGTCCAATTTTCAAATACATCAAATTGCTTCCAAATGTTGATAAAAACCTTCGAAGCGTTTGAATACCTATTTTGCTATAAATACAGATGTTGTCCAACCAAACTGCTGAGATGACAGTATTATCTTTCTTATTATTGATAAAGTCGTTCAACTGCTTTACACTGGAAAACCTATGTTCCTTTTTGAACTTTTGTAGGGGAGGCTCATCTAATTGTTCCGGAATAGTTGATTCCTCCAACTCCAACGTCTCTTCCACTTTTATCTTGAGATGGTCATTGTAAAGAGAAGTGTGATGTTGTGCATCCGCTGACGGTGATGATTTAACCTCCGAAGTCTCCTGCTTTACAAACAAGCTACTTTCTGAAATATTTTCCAGTTTAATTTTTGGATGGCTTGAATCGACCAATATGTCACGTGGTCCAATCATTTCACTTCGTGTTAACATTTGCTTTTGTCGTTTCAGTTCGGCTTCATGCTTTAATCGCTCCTCTGATCTCCTTTTTTGAGTGGCCTCCTGTAGTCTGGTTTGGCGAGGAGTAGAGACTGGAGAACTTCTGGATTCCATTTGATATCTTCTTATGAGTCTAAGACTCTAATATCCTTGCGTCCTTAAATATTATTTTTGTATTGCTTTTATAGAATTAAACCAAAACCAAATCTTGGGTTTTTAAAATCAATTTTCAACTTAGCTTTGTCGATTCTGAGCTATACACAATATCGTAACTAAATTTGTAGATTTATATTTGCATTTATTTTAACCAAATACTGATTTCCAACTAAACTGAAACTATTCCATGAGAAAAGAGTTTGTCTTGTTGCTTATTTTCCGAAATTTACTCCAGTAAATACTCAACACAATTACGAAAAAAAATGTTTTTTAAATTCTATTCTAATATTGGTTCGGATTTAAGCCAGATTTTGGGAATTTATGGGAAGCCTTTCCAGTGCTTTCGACTAAGTTGATGCCTTATGATTAATCTGTTGGGTTTGTCAGAAGATTTTTTTTGATAAGATTTGTCATTGTATTCAGGTTATTCTGAAGGAGGAATATGAAGCCAACTTGGCTTGAGTAGTTTATTTGTACCTTATTCACAGTCATCCAAACCCACAATCACTCAAAAGCCTAATATCAAACATTACACACTGACTGTCCAAAGCGTACTTGTGTATCAATAGGTAATGACTAATCAGTCTAATCCAAGATTCGTTTATATTTAGCGAGCATAGGTTATTCATGTGAATGAAATATTGTGTAAAGTCACAAGGTACATAAAACTATGCTACACTAAAGAAGCTGTAAATATATGTATGGTAGGGTACATAGACTATGGGCTATGTATACAAACCCCAATTCTTCAACTCCATGTGTAATTTTCCTTGAGCTATAGTACCCTTTTAACTTACATATGAATATAAAATATATTGAACATATTTTGCAGGTAAGAATTTTGCTTACGCATACAACCATTTGGTCGTTCTCGTTCTGGACTTATGGGGTAATTTTACAATGCGATCACGTGATTTTGGCGGCTTATATATTTTATTAAAGTTGTGGTATCTATTTTAGATTCTCATGATGACAAATTCCTTCTTGTGAAAAAGCTAAAGTATTCGTGTTCTTTATCAAACCAGAAGTGTACTTTTAAACAAGTTTCTGGTTCAAACAAGATTAAGAAAACATCCTAACCGAAATATTTTCGTGTTAAATGAGGTCCACTCTGTATGCATGCCAAGTCAAACAAACGAAAATTCCATGAACTCATGATCGAATTTGTTTGATCGATTATAAAGCACACACTTAAAGTTTACTACTAAAAGTTGATATTATGTTTACATTTGCTTCTCATGTTTTTGTTCATGCATATGGTTGTTAGCTTATACGATTAAGATCAACAAATTAGGATCATAAAGGTGATACATTGTAAATGCAAACACATACCTACCCTTTAAAAGAAAAGTTTTTTTGTAAAGCTTTCTACAAATAAAATACATTAAAATCCACACAATACTTTCATGTGTTAAATTTAATCACTTCCATAAGTGTGTTGATATGTGTGCAGTCTTTACTTACTGGCATTCCGACTCATTCTGACTATCTAATAAGCATTGGGGAAAATTTCAGTAAATGTTCATGGATGATTGAATGTGTTTGGCTCATCAGACACAATATATTAGATTCACGGCTATTTAAAATGAATGAAAATAGCCAAATATGAATTTTTTTCGAGCCGATTGTTTGCTCAATAGCTTTTTTGTATAAACATTGCACCCATGATCAACTTTTATTTTGCATAGTCAATTATGGATAGTAAAGTCAAGTAATTATTGTGCATTCTATTTTGTAATAGGTCATTTTGTGGATGTAGCTTTTTAAATGCAAAATAATTCATTTAAGAAACAGTATTAAATGTGTTAATTACTTGGTTAATTTTTTACCATGTTTTTAAAATTTAGCTCGTTAATTTTATGTTATGCCAAAATAATTATGTTTACCAACAAAACTCCGTTTGAAATCTGGAAAAAATAAAATACCTTTAAAATATTGTAATGCTCTAAGCAAATGCAAGTAAATTTTTTGCAGATAAAACTTATTAATATCAATTTAACCCTCCATTTCGTTAAACTAAAACTATTTGATCACCTAGCACCATAACAATTTGTGAGTTGAATGAAAGGGAAGACTTTGGATGATTGTGGCATCCTTGTTCACTTGTATACTAGTGCTTTAAGATGTGCTGACACTAGCTCGAGCGTCTTTTTTCTCTTTCCAATGAGGGCAGAAAATAAAGTCAAGCATTTTGTCAAGAATCATTCAGCCGCACCTTCGTGAAATGATGAAGCGAAAAGAAAATCTATCTATTTTACTAGCTCTCTGAACGGAAGTTTTTGTGGTTTCAATATTCTTACATGCATGTATTCATTGGCATTGGTTATTTGGCATTAAGGTCGAACATAAGCCCCAAATATCTCATGAATACATGAAATTGTCTCTTTTTGTTAGGTAGAGAGTGCAAATAATGGTGCAGTAATTTTTGCATACGAAACAATTTACATAAAGAAGTGAAAGAAACTCAAAATTACCAACAAACATTCTACTTTTACTCACGTCCTTTTGCTGTAAGCTTAAGCTTACAAGCTGAAATTTTAAAATGGTGTGTAGATCATTGAAAATGTAGACCCTTTATTTTAAAGCGCTAAACCAATTTAATGTACTAATTACTTTTTGTTTTCAATAGTGCGTCATGCGAATTTTATCTGCTAGCAGATTATTAGACAAATATATTTAAGCATGTACAATCTTCTCTTCATGCATTTCACAATAGCAACCCATGCTATCACATAAAAACATGTTGAGATGTGAATGCTAATCTGACGTTGACTTTGTTCGTTTCCATTCATGTTTAGCTTATTCTTGGTTCATTGCAGGCGTGACTGTATATAGTTTTTTGTAAAAAGTAAGTGATATATGCTAAAGAACCAAGCCTTCTTACAATATTTAGTACATTAATGTTTTCATAAGCCGTCCTGGTCCTTATGGACAGCACCCTAACCAGAAGGCAAGTATACAAGATAAAAGAATCATTGGTTTTGCTCTCGCAACAGGTGTGCACATCACACTAATGCAATGAGCCACATCATGTAAGTACTGGTACCTGTTGCAGTTGCCTCTTTATTGTAAAATATCGGCTTCAAATGGAATAATGTCATAATGTGTAACAGGTTAGCTAGCTAGCTGCATTTCTGAAAGGTAGGTTGGTATTATTTATTATTATTTTTGTCTGTCTGTTTGTTCATTCATAATATGAGCTTACTAGTTTATTTTAGTAAAATATCGCCAACTGTAATAAATTAAACAACTACTTAATAGTGTTTACCACAAATTTACCACCACACAAAGTGTCGTAAATTGCTCAGCACCGCAAATCGTTAAAAAGACACACTGATTAAGTCCACAGCCCCAAACCACGTGCTTACTGTGAACTTTGCCCTACCCACTGCTCAAACTCGAAATAAGAAGAATTCTTCTAGTGTGATGTGCTATTACGTAGCATATTGTAGATTTAAATTTGCAAATTGCTTACTATAACAGAATGGAAGCCAAAAAATGTGAAAAGTGTAACAAAACTTTCGAAAGTAAGCAAACTCTTGAAATACACACAAAAAACAAGTGCGATAAAAACCCACGCATTCGTTTTCCTTGTCACCTCTGCTTTAAAGCGTTCCTTCAGAAACATTATCTGAAAGAGCACATTATTACTTTTCATCATGGCCAACGCCCACATGTTTGCAATTTGTGTCCCAAATCGTTTATACAACGTCATCGTCTAACTACACATGTGAGCAGTGTCCACCACGGTATCAACCCCTCCTGTAATATTTGTGAAAAAACGTTTACCACTCAAAGTGCTTTAAACCGTCACATAAAATCAATACATGAACTTTTAAAGCCTCACAAGTGCCTTAATTGTAATAAGGCGTATGCAACATCACATTCTTTAAAAGAACATTTCAACACTACCCACGAATTAAATAAACACGAGCACAAGTGTCTTACATGTGGAAAAACATTTCATAGAAAGAGTAATTTTCTGCAACATAACATTCGCCACAAAAGTTATAAGCCTCATAAATGCTCGTTCTGTCCTTGGTCTTTCCATGCAAAATCTGACAAGCGAAGGCATGAACAAACACATATTTCCGTTCGAAAACTCAAACGTTGTGTCATTTGCAAAAATGATTTTACCACCGAATATTCTCTTCGATATCATGTGAAAGCGATACATGGAAATCACGACAAAATGACTTGTATATTTTGCAAAAAAGTGATCACTGGAAATAAAGGTCTGAGTGATCACATCCGTCGACATATTCAGGAGAAGTGGGAAACTTGCGAGTTGTGTCAAAAGGAGTTTTCCAGCGGAGACGAAAAACAAGTTCACTTGAGATCCCATACGGGAGAGGTCCCATTTAAATGCAAGCAGTGTGGACAAAGTTTCAGCAATGCATCTAACTTAAAACGGCATACGTTTAGACACGTGGAACAAAAACTTTATCGGTGTGTTTTTTGTGATAAGGGGTTTACAATTAGATCACTCCTTTGGCGACATATTACTCAAAAAATTGAAGAACGGGCCTTTTCCTGCCGTATTTGTGCAAAGACGTTTCATCACAGCTCATTGTTGGCCAGGCATTTACAATCACATTAGCCTGGAAAATTTAGGTGTGGACAATGCGATCAATATTATAAATAATTGGCAAGGTTGAAAATACATGTAAGGAAGTGCCACAGCAAGTGAAACATCTGTTGTTTTTTGTGTAATATATGGGATTGTATGGCACACTAATTTACAAATAATAATGTTTATGATTAACATGTGAACTCGTAAGTTGGAGTATTCCAAACGCCTAAATATATGCAATTAGTTTTGGTCGTTAATGTTAACATATAGCCATACTTCTGCACAAAGTAAAAATGCTTGAATTATTTTCAAACAGCAACTCTGTTTTCCAGTTAGCTATTTACTATAAAAGCGTGTAACGGTGAAGGTGAAAGTATAAAGAGTATTTATTTAGCCACGATACATTACAAGTGGTGTTAAAGCTTAGGATAAATATTAGTATCTCTAATAATTCCTGTAATTAATCTGTTTTTAAGAATTTAAATCTCTCGACTTTCGATACCCTTCGCAATAAATTAAATGCAACTAACAAAACGCCAAAGCGTTTCAGCAAAAATTCATTTGTAAAAAAATAATTTTGGCTTCAAACTTGGAATAGTATGGGTAGAACTTTATATATGGGCATTTTATATACAGTGACATTGACTGCTCCAGAGTTGCTAACTGTACTAGCTTTGGAGCTAGATAATTGTCTTTCAGTGAAATACAATGTACTGCGTTGCTTTCCAAGTTTTTGTTACTTGAGACTGATATGTAAGCCAACAAAAGGATTTAAAGGCGATGTGGAAGATGACTCAGTTTTAAACATTACAAGGCCTTAGCAGTGTATGAACTTTTACGGAGCAAAACTATTGGTGGGAAAATTTATAGCCACAGGTTATAAGCAATTCCATCGTTTTAAATTGCAGGGATTATTATTATAGATTTAGTTCTTCCTGTTTCATGAAAATAGTTAAAAGGTATTTATAACTTTATTCACTGAATTTTACAGCTGATATTTTTATTTTTAATATATTGTTTTGATACGCAAAGTTATACATAAAGTTATGGTTAAAATAAAATATAAAAAATGTACTAACGAGATTGTTATATTATTTAAAAGGAAATAAAACTGATCACTAAATATCTTTGTCGATATCAATCTATAAAATGTGTTGTTTTTTGTATAAACGCACTAAATACTCAAAATACGATTTAAAATTCATTAACTAATGGAATGGTTGAAGAACTATATCCCTTTAGTTCATGAATGCCATGCAATCTACTTGGAATGAAAACTACAGCAGTAATTTTGAGGAATGCTATTGCAAGCATATTCTAACTTGTTTAAATGTTGAGTGAA